>PVKA01004298.1:0-100443 GCA_004027165.1 Ctenomys sociabilis
CTGATTTAAGAGTAAAAGATTTCAGTTTTTCCCCATTTAGGATTATATGAGCTTTTGGGTTGTCATAGATGGCTTTTATCAAGTTAAGATAGAGTCCATCTATTCCAATTTTCTGTAGGACCTTGAACATGAATGAGTGTTGGACTTTGCCAAAGGCTTTCTCTGCATCAATTGAGATGATCATGTGGTTTTTAGATTTTAGTCTATTAATATAGTGTATTACATTTATAGATTTTCGAATATTGAACCATCCTTGCATCCCTGGGATGAATCCTACCTGGTCATGGTGTATGATCTTCTTGATGATTTGCTGTATTCTATTCAATAAAACTTTATTTACAAGAGCAGACAGTGGGTCAGGCTCAGTCTGCATGCTGTCGTTTGCAGACACTTGTCACAAATTATCGTGCACTTGAAAAGAGCCTTTGAGTATTGTGCATATTTTAGAAAGACAAGCTCCAAGCTGTTCATGCTGATTACCTTGGAGAGAAAAAGTGTGGGAGGGGGACTGGATGATTGCTCATTTCTCTCTTTACTCATTTCTGTTTTCTTTGATTGGAAATGGAATACATGGGCTGGTTTCCTAAAATAATATAATTAGGCCTTGGGGTTCCCCATTGCATGGAAATGCACTGCTGTGGGCTAGGAACATTTTGACTTGCTTCAAGGGGTTTTTGGTTGGCCACAGCTCCAGAGAGACCAACTGTTGCTAAAAGCCTAGCCCAGTTTGAGATAGTGGTCATGAAAATATGATTTTCTGATTAATAGGGGTGAGCCCCACTATGTTTTGTATAGTCAGGCCACGTCGGGGGCTGGCTTTGGGTTTGGGGCTGCTGTGTCACACGACAGAAAGGCGCAAACAAGATGACTGCTGAAGAAAGTGAGCAGCCAGTGGTGGGGCCAAGCAGTCTTCTCCAGAAGGGCAAAGGGCTCCGAGGCTACCACAAGGAGAACAAAAGAGCTCCCTTGGCTTGGACCCCTGCCTGCACCACCTCCTGTAAGCAGCCACCAGAGTTACCAGAGGGGATCCGATTTCTCCTTTCTAACAGTTCCAGAACGAGCTGGTGTCTTCAGGGCTCCCAAGTTGAGAACAAGTTTTCTTGGAGCTGGAGTCTGAGCCTGAGGGTGGACAGACTTGAATCTGCAACCTGGGGGAAGGTTTCTAACTCCTGCACTGAGGGAAGAAAGTATAGTAACAAGGTCACAAGGATGACAGTGACGCATTAGGCCACGGTTGAGTGGTTGCCTGGGGAATACTCAAGGCCCTGGCTTGGGTCCCCAGCACCACAGAAAGTAAGATAAAAAGAAAGCACCTGTCTCATTGGGTGGTTTTGAAATCAAATGAAATAGTACACCTGCAGCATCCTTCAGCGTGCCGGCACCCGCTATAGGTAAACGCTCTGTGAATGGCACGAGTCTGTGGTTGGCCTGGTGCTTTTATCATGCTCCTGACAGCACCTGTGCCAGCTACTCCTTTAGTTTACTCTGGCACCTGTGCTGGGCAGGTCAGACCCTGTAACAGCACTGCATTTGTCTCCACGGCTCAGCTGTGAGGCTTTCTCTGTGCCTCAGTTTCCATGTCTGTATCACATTCCATTGACCTGTGGTTTCTTTTTTAATATTTGATTTATTTGGTAGAGGATCTCACTACAAAGCTTGGACTCATAGTGATCCTCCTGTCTTAGCCTCCCCAGTCTTGGGATTACAGATGCATACAGCCACGCCCAGTTTCAGTGGCTGGCACTGCATGGCCTGTGTTCCCTGCCAGCACAGCATGTGGTATCGTGGATCAAACCTCAGGTCCTTGCATTTGCCAGGCAGGTGCTCAGACCGCTGAGCTATCTCCCCAGCCCTGATTTGTGGTTCTTAAGCAACAGAACAGTTGATGTACCATACATAGCCTCCACAATCATGGGTTGTGAGGGTAAAATGCAGGTTACAAACAGAAGCAGAGGGAACCCAAACCCTGGAGTCCTTGGCTGACATAACCTTTGTTTCTGCTGCAGTGAGCTCATGTCCTTGTTCTTTTGTCCACAAAGACGTCCCCTCCCAGAATGCTGTGTGCTTCTGTCTGCCTTGCACTTGTGGGCTGGTAATGCCAAGCTGTTCATTTTTCATGTATGCATTTTAGCAAAATGGAAAGTAAGCTTTCAGAGAATGAAAGCTTTGAACCGGGGATTGATCAGGTCCTTGTACTTGCCAGGCAAGTGCATATTCTACTGAGCCATCTCCCCAGCCCCTGTCTTTTTCCTTCTGTTTCCTTCACCTCTTTCTTCACCTTCTGTGGTCCTGAGGATTAGTTCAGGGCTTTCGCACTAAGCTGTATCTTGACCTGTTTTCCGTAAATTTCAAGATGAGATCTTGCTAGTGCCGAACTTGGCCAGGCTATTTTGAACTGTAGTCCTTCTGTCTCAGCCTCCCAGACAGTTGGGAATTTTAAGTGTGTGCCCCCGCTGGCCAGTTGGATTTTATCTTATGGATTGTCATGGGAATAATTATTTCAAAGCTAATAACAGGTGCTCAGCATATATAGTGCTCGAGGAATCCTCTGCTTAGCACATATAGTGCTAGATACAGTTACACAGAAGTGATATTTCACAATGTTGCTACAGGGGAATGAAACCCCCTACCTCAAAGATGCCTGGGCCAAGTTTTCTAAAATGAATTTTAGAAACAAACAGAAGTTAGGAGCAGTGTATTTATCGGGGGAAAGAAAGCTCCTGTCTGAGAGAGGGACAGAAGGGGGACCCAAGCGGTTGCCCAGGAAGCCATCTCTTCCAGGGATTTTTATAGAGTAAAACCATCCTGTGAGGTGCGTTTAAGGTGGAGAATGTGGGGACTTGCTTAGGTGGCTATGAGGTGGGACAAAACTATGGTCAGCCAATGACATTACAAGCACCATTGTTCATGTAGAACTGATTAAACCCAGGCCCAAAGAAGGAAGCGTCATGTAGCAAGCAGTCATGAACACAGAATGGGGGCATTTCCTGTACAGGGGTTGGGTCAGTGGCTCTGTCTGGCTTCTAAGTGATTGATAGCTATTGAGAATATCAGTCCCTGGTGCCCATCCCTAGGGAAGCATGTGGCTGCATTTGTTTACGCTTTTGTCCTGAGGTTGGGCCCACAGCAAGGGTGTCTGTCGCTCCCAGAGTTGCAGTCACCTTGTCTCCCGCGCAGTCTCCTTGAGGGCCCAGCCCTGTGTGACTGCCTAGAGTATCTCTGCCTAACTCAGCTGCCTACAACAATGTCACAGGAGTGCTACAAGATGGATATCAGTGCCCACACTTTCTTGCTGAGCACAGGGTCTCAAGAAAGTAAGGAGAGATCTACGACTCCGAGCACACCAAGAGCCCAGTCTTTTTATTCCTCAAGTGCAGAACTAGCTTGTCCATCACAGGGTGAATTCAGCTTAAAAGCATGCATGGTAAGATGCCGTCACACCCCTGACAAGGCCGAGGTTTTAAAATATGTTACTTCTAAGCGCAACTGAAATAAAGCTTAACCGGGCGGAGGGATCAGAGATGCCTGTGCCCTGCTGCTCCTGGCAGCTCTTTACCCAGAAGGCTGCAGCTCACCTGGGAGCCACGCAGGGAACCAGGCTGGGAAGGAAGGGAAGCCGCAGCCCTGCTGGACCTGAGTTTCCTGTCGGAAGTGCAGGGGTCTAGTGTCCCGCTTCTGGCCCATTGTTCCTGAGAAGGAAGTCAAAGAGCCTCTGGTCTTTCCGGAAGCAGGAGGTGTCCTCTCTTTTCAAAGCGGGGCTAATGTGCTCCCCGGCCCCATGGTCGGTGCTGGGGGTACCTCTACCCTTTCTCTGGGGGGTAGGGGACCAAGGGAAAGGGCGGGGAGGGGACTCCTCTGTGTGTTCCTGCAGTTCCCTTTTTTTGTAGTTTCAGCTAATTTGATTTTTGCCCATCACGTCTGACCTCTGTACCTCACAAGGCACCTAGGAGTGCCACAAAAGCACGGGCAGTACCTCATGTCTCCTGGGTCTCTGGGCTTATTCTTTCCTCCAAATACCATGAGCTCTGCCCATCTGGAAGGATTCAGTAAAGAAAAGCCCACCTCCCTCTCCGTCTTGAGCTGCCATTGCCCATTGCCTGTCCTGGGACGCTGGGTTACTACCTGCCCTCTGCCCTAGGTAGCACCCAGGGGGAAGGGGAAGGGTGTAAGTTTAGTAGATCTCAGTTCTGCCCCCTGGGTTTTCCTGGACTAAGGCTTGTTGCATGGTAGAACCAGCAAATTCAAAAGCACAGATCAGGTTGCAGGTCCAAGCCAGCTGTGTGATGTTAAGCAAATCACTGAACCCCTCTGGGTCGCAATGCCCTCATTTATAAAAGGGTGATCATCAGTCATACTTGTATTTTGGAAGGCACTGGAAATTGTAAGGTGCTGGAACCACGCCTAGCACGTAAGAGGTATTAGGTAATCATTTATCAAATAACACCACAGTGTCTCGGCCTTTGAGTTGGCTGACTTCTATGTCACTGGAGTCTGTCTCGGTCCCTCCCCAGTGCAGTCTTTCATTCTTTGTCTTTCGCGATCCAATGTCCATTTAATATGCCTGTGACCTGCTCAAAGGGAAAGAAAAGGAGGCTTTCTCATCCTTTATTGTGGAGAACGCTTTTATCTTCTGTGACTTCTGCTTCCACATTCCAACGGGGCACCTGAGAACCTTTCCGTACCAAAGGCTTTTCACCTTTTTTCCCCCAACGGAAGATCTTATTTTCCTTTCAGACCTTCCCACGGGTGCAACCACAGAGTCTGCCCACGTTTGACACAGGGCAGGAATTGCCCTGTCTGGTTGCCAACCTGTAACAACCTTTGCTTCTTACCACACAACAGAGAGGCACACACACAGCTTCGAATTTACAGCTGCATGGGAGAGGGAGGCATGCGCCCAGCTAGATCTTTCACGTGGGCTGCGTCAAAATTGAAACATAATGGCATGGGACAGCACCTCTGCCCACCTTTGCAAGGGGAGACAGCTCATTAGACTGCCAAACTTGAACTCCAGACCTCTATGAGCAACCACCTGCCAGGGTTAACACACTTGCACACGCACGCACGCACGCACGCACGCACGCACCCATGCATATATACTGTTTTTGGCCCCTTAGAAATCCATATTCAGTGAGGCAGCCCCAGTGATGAGAGCACCTCCCTGCTCCAAACCCTCCAATCATTCATTCTCCTTTCATAATCAAGTCACAGTCCCTCAAGCACACTGGGGTCGGGTCACCTTTACATTTCCAACTCCATCCTACCCTTGTCATCTGCACAAGCATTGCATTCCCAGTGGCCTCTGCTCTCCTGTGATCCTGAACACTCACCCTGCCTTGGGGCTTTTGCACCTTCCCCTTTTCCCTTTTACAGATAAAAGGTTGAGGCAGGGAGCTCAATTTATGGTACTTCAAATACCATATTTTTTGGTCACCCCTGCCCCTCTGTTTTCTCTTCTCTGTAGAATGGAGACCATAGCAACAGTCACCTCCTGATTGTCTTGGAGACTCAGAGGATGGCATGTGAAGCTCTTAGCTCAGGGCCCAGGAACTGATTGCCACTTTTCACCCTCCAGAAGCTCCTCTGGCTTTCTTTCATTCCATACTGTTTTAGAGGCAGGAGCAAAGTCATGCTCTCAGCACAAGCACATCAGGGTCACAAGAGAATGGAGCAAGCTATGAGGAATTTGCCTTAGCTTAGGCGTCTGCTTGCCTCTTATTCATTGCGTGCTGGCTGGGTCTGTGGTTATATTTGAGGTACCATAAATATTACTAACCTTGCTATTTCCTGTATACACAGCGAGTGGAGTATACTACTGAAAGGAAGTGTCCTCTCATAATGAAAGAAGGGGCAATTTTTGAACATCGAGCGCCAGAAAATGCAGAATGTTGTGCATGCCTGGTGGGGGAGGGCTTGGGGGGGCGAGTGATAATACCAAGTGTTCAGCTATGAGCTGCGGTAGGCGAGCCTTCCAGAAATGTCATCTGCTCTGGTTATGGTTATGCAGAATAAAGAGTGGGCCATACAGTACGGGAAAAATGTAGAGCTTCCCCACAGCACAGCTACAAGCAGATTGTATGGACTGTATGTGGCAGGGAGCAGTGTTCCCACAGATAGAGAATCTCTTGTCCAACTTACTTATGGGACTCAAGAGTCACACTGGAAATGAGGTTTGTGCCAGATTCTCTGCACAGCTACATGTATTTCACTGAAACTATGGGCAGCTTTTAAACATATGGTCCATTTTTAAGGAAAGGAGCCTCTGCATTATTCCATGGGCTCTTGATGTTAGGGGTGTGGCCACTGATGTCAAGGAGCACTGCAGCCCAGAGAAAGCCGCATGATTTAGCAACGAGCTCATTATTGGCCTTTGAATGGGTGGCTTCTATATAGTGCTGGGCCAGCAGCCAGACTGTGAGGGCCTCAGAGAGTCTGCAGAGGTGAGAAGGGGCAGATTGCAATGTGTAGCTATCATTTCCAGGGGCGTGGCAGTAGTAGATAAGAAAGAATCAGATTTGTAACTGCAAGGAACAGCAAGTCATGTGAAGGTGCTTTTTCTTTTTCTCCAAGGCAAGGGATAAAGGATGGAAGCAGGACAGGGGAAGTGGGGAGGATGAGGAGGTCGGTTGAGGGGTGCTTCAAACATCTGGGGTGGGTGGTGCTCAGTGTACTTGAGGCGGGGCTTGCCATCCAGCTGGATTTGTAGATATTTGGGGCTTTCGTTGTTAATGATTTCTGATAAATGATTGGTTCACTTATCAGGAACCAGCAGTTAGATTTTCAGTGACCTAGACTTGCACCGACCTGCAGGCCCACATTCTCCTGGTATAGGCGGCCTAGCACCTAACGACTAGGCTTACCGCTAGTGTTGCTAGTCAACAGCTATGTGATCTTGGACAAAGAAGTTCCTCCGCCCTCTGAGCCTATTTCTTCATCTAGAAGCTGGCTGGTTTACACAAAAGATCATAGCATCCTTTGAACTTATGGGAATATTAGCATCTAACGTGAGCAGGACACTGCCTTGACATTTTAAGAGGATGGTTTAAACCTTACAGTGAGATTTTCATCTCAAAGTAAAAGAGAGGCCTTAGAGATTTCCCTCTGTGCAGGGGAGACAGCACAGCCGGTCTGATCCATACCGTCATAGTCTCCACCATCTTTATAAACATGCACAATTGTTCATTCAGATGCCTTAATTTAGTATTTGGACTCTAAGACCATTTTTTCACAATACCAAAAACAAAACAACAAGGCTGGCCAATAGCTCAGCAGATTAAAGTGCCTGCAAGCAGGTACAGGAGCCAGGGGTTCAATCCTTGGGTCTGCCATTCTGGGACACACTGAGACAGCGATCAAGAATGGACATGGTTCTCAGTGGAGTAAGCCCTTCCCTGGCAAGTGCAAGGGCCTGAGCTCAATCCCTGGTTCTGAAAAAAAAAAAAAAAAAAAAAAAAAGACTGGGCATGGTGGCATGTGCCTGTAATCCCAGCTCTTGGGAGGCTGTAAAGAGAACCACTAGGAGTCCAATCTAGTAGTGAGACCTTGAACACACTGCAGACCCATCCCTAAAATCTAGAAAAGAAATTTAAAAAATGAATAAAAAATAAAAACAAAACAATAACAACAACAAAAAAAAAACCCTTTAGGGCCAGGGAGATGGCTTAGTAGAATAAGCACTTCTCTGGCAAGCACAAGAGTCTGAGTTCAATCCCTGGTTCCACCAAAAAAAAAAAAAAAAAAAAATCTTTAATACCTTTTATTGGCCATATTCCTGTCTAGGTCTCAGGACAACATGAAATATTGCTAGCTTGTTACTGAGAAGTGACATACTGTCATCCTTTGATCATACAGATTCACCTATTTTTAGTAGGATTTCTGATCACTCTAAATGCCTAGTTCTTAGGGAGGAGGATCAAGGGGGCATTTTTATGTTGCTAACTATCAAGTGGTAACAGTATTTCAGTAAAACTTTTCTTAGCTATGAGAGCTGTAAAATTCAACTCAGCAAACTCTTCGAGTGCTGAGTATGGGGAAGGAGCCAAACAGGAAAGTGGAGAGCAGAGATATCAGTTTTGATGATCAAAACCCGTGCCCACAATAAAAACTCAAAGCAGGAAACCATGACATGTAGCAGATGATCTGGCGTGCAGCCATTTGGAGCATACTGAGGGGCTCACCAGCTTGTGGTTAGGTCCGTGGATGGGTGGGGGAGTGCGTGCCTGTGCGTGCGTGTGTGTGTGTGTGTGTGTGTGTGTGTGTGTGTGTGTGTGAAGTGTGGTTGGTGTGTGGCAGTGTGGCAGCTTGGGCTCAATAAAGGTAGAAGGTTGCACAGTGGACCCTCAGGAGGAAAACCTGCGCAAGCCCTGCTGCGTTTTCCTGTGTAAGTGTTAGCATAAAAATATGCATCTGCTCTCCTGCCTCTGTGTCATCCTGCGAGTGGCCATGGCTTAAGCCACTCTGACCCAAGATTCAGGTAGCATTGTGCAGCAGCTGAGAGGCTCCCAGGCTCCCTGTGCAGCCAGAGTGCTGTGCGCTGGGCTCTGGGCTCAACTTAATGCTGGGCTCTGGGCGTGTTGAAATTCCTAGTAGCTTTAGAACAAAGGTCTCCTACCTCCAGTTTCCACTTTACAGTGGTCTTCACCAGTGATGTAGCTGGTATGAGCTGCTTGGGACATTTTTAGGGGCTCCATGAACTCAAAGCTATTTTAATACTAATAATGTTGATGTTTAATACCACTAATAATGTTAGCATTGTTTGCCTTTTCCACCCTCCTCCTTACACCAGTCAATAGCGGTCTTTCCCCAGGGCTGCTGGACATGGGTTTTCTTTTCTTTCTTTCTTTTTTTTTTGCAGCACCAGATATTGAACTCAGACCCTTGCACTTGCCAGGGAAGTGCTTATTCTACTGAGCCATCTCCCTGGCACCTGGACAGGGGTTTTAAAACAGACAGAATGCCAAAACAGCCTTGAGACTCTAGCTGTTTTAAACCAGACATTGATGAGACTTGCAGGAGTGAAAAAACAGTGCCATTCTCCTCACCACAGCTATTTTGGTTCTGGTATATGATTGTGTCATATCAAATATTACTTCTGCTAGCATATCATAGGCATTAAAGGTATTTTTAAAGAAATGAATGCATTACCATTAAACTTATTTTCTCCATTCTCTCATTGATAAAAATGCATGCTTAGCACACAAGAGGACTTGAGTTCAATTCCTACCATTGAAAATAAATAAAAGTCATTTTCTCTGTTTTAAGTTCCTAGTGTGTTAAATATGAATTGATACAACTCAGAGAAACGAAAGTTTTGGGGGCTCATAATAATTTTTAAGACTAAGCACAATACCAAGTTTGAACAGTTTGGGAGTTGCTGCTGTCCAGATATAGTGCTTATTATTTCTACTCCTGAAAAGAAATGCTTATGTGAATATGATCAAAAAATACGGTGTGCTTCATGTGCATACAGGGCTATATGTTAAGCACTCTGGGAGACTGAGGCAAGAAGATTTTGCAAGTGAGAGCCCAGCCTGGGCAACTTAGCAAGACCCTGTCTCAAAATAAAAAGCACAAAAGGCCTGGGGTGTAGCAAAGGTCTTGTGATCAACCCTGCCCTCGTCTTCTTTATGACTGCCTTAAACAGAAGCTGAAATCCACACTAATTTTGTCAATACTAGGGCAGACTTGTTTTAAAATTCTTTTTTATCTGTGTGGGGGAAAACTCCTCAGCAGTGAAAAAGAAACACATCACAGCTAGAACACCGCTTTGATTATTTACATATTGATTTAGGCCTGCTCAGCCCTCCCTGAAGCAGGGCTGGTGCAGCACGTAGTGATCCAACCACGGTTGCCTGCGCCTGCCTCAGCTTGCCTAAGCAGGCACTTTAGACCACTAAGCCATCTCGCTGTCCCCATTTCCGAACTTTGCTGTTTGGATAAATCTCACAATGCTAATAAAAAGTAAGCTGCAAAAAGTGTACACAGTATTATTTGACCTATATAAAACACACGAACAAGGAAAAGTATATCATATATACAGTATATGTAATACTATAGTTTACAGTACATATATGATGCCCAGCATATACTCTATGCCATATGTAATATATACATTAAGGGTACATGACTGGAAAACCATAAAGAAAAGCAAGAAAATGGATATCCCAAGTATCAAGATGAGTGCATCCAGGGCTGAAGGGGACATAATAGTAGATGGTTTATACAAGATATCCGGGCACGGTGGCACACACCTGTCCCCTCAATACTCAGGAGATTGTGAGAATTTGAGTTCATGGCCAACCTGGACTATATCTCGAAATCTTGTCTCAAAAAACAAAAAAAAACACCAAAGAGATTTTAGACTGGTATATTGAAAATGATTATCTGCCTAATCTGAGGGTGATTACAAAGGTGTCAGTATTGTTTTTATTCTTTGAAATATTCATACACATATGTATGTCACATATATGTGAAGTAGATTTTGCAGTAAAATAAGACAAAAATGTGGATTTGTTTAAAATTAGACAGTATATTTGTTTATGTGTTCATGTATTGAGATAAATTGACTTCTAGGAAAAGAAGAAGGAGGAGGAGGAGGAGCAGAAGAAGAAGAAGAAGAAGAAGAAGAAGAAGAAGAAGAAGAAGAAGAAGAAGAAGAAGAAGAAGAAGAAGAAGAAGCAAGCTTTGTTCTTTCCCTTGACCTTAGGCAGGATTTCCCTCCTGGTGACCTAACACGTGTCACTCCGGCTGTCTTCTTTCTCTGTAGTAGAATTGTCAGAGCTGCAGGTTCTGCTTGCATCCAAGATGGAATGGCTGTTTAGGACTCTTGGCTCCTCCTGCTCTGGGGATCCCCAAGGACAGCTGTCCACTTAGGGTAGGCAGGGAGAGCCAATGGAGGCCTTCTCATGAGACAGAGAGTTGGATAAAGGGACCCCAAGGTCCCTGTCACATCTGCAGTGCTAATAGACAGGCTCATCCTACCGAAGCCAGAGCCACGGATCTGAACTCCTAGTGCATAGGGAGATAGCAGCGGGTGGACCGAGGCCCACGCTGCTCAGCAGAAGTGGCCACCAGCGCCATCCTGACTGGGAACTCGTTCCAAGGGATGTGTGCGCTGCAGAGGGCGGGATGGGACGGGGAATTGCATGCTCTCCTCTTGAGACTGACTCCCTGAAATGGATCCCTCCTTTCCCTTCTGGGGGCCCTGTTCCTCCACTTTTGGCAGCAACGAGCTGATGTGACTTTCCCCCACCGATCTTTGACAAATACAACCTGTCAATGAGTACTAAGCCACTGAGCAGTGTACCACACCGCCCCTGAAGGGAAGCAAGGAAGGCCTGCAGGCAAGGACCATGCTCCAGGGAGCAGTGCTCTGAGGCGGGGCACCTTAGATGCTGGGCACGCAGGGGACATTTTTAAGAGAGGATATTTTCTTAGCACTTCTTAAGCCAAGCTGTGATTATAAAGGGAAACTGTGTCCTGCCTCCTTTCTCTCTCCACTCATCTTTTCCTGTTCATTGCTATGTTTCCTCCTCCCCACTCTGGAAGGCTTTGGCATCTCCTGCTGTATCCCAGGCATCCTTGGCTCCTTCTGCTACGAAAGGACCCCGCTGAGGCCTTCGCTCCTGAGTTTCCCCCTGTTCCCTCTGTCAGAGGTGTGGGGGGCACTGACCCAGGCAGGCTTCCTGGGCAGGGCAAACGGGCAGCTGCCACATTAGCCAAGGGGGCAGGAGTTCACTGGTGCCGCACACAGGGGTTGGTCGGCCCCCCCAGCTGCCAAACTCTCTCCACCTGCCTGGCCCTGGCTGAGGACCAAGACTTCCAGAAACTGCGGGGCTCCAGGAAAACAGTCCACCCCTCCCACAAGAATGCCAACAAACAATCAGCTATTAAATTCCAGTGGAAAGCGCAGGAACCCATTTGGCCAGGAAATCTAAATGGAACAGTGATGAAGTCATCCAACCCCTAGCTGCAAGGAACCCCCAGGACCACAGAAGGCTCAGCTTTCCTCTTACAGATCGTTTATTTAGCTGGTATTTTACTTTAAAAGAAGTGAAATAGAAACACCTGCATATTCTTATCAATAGTGGTTGAGCTCACGGGCTAGGGAGGCTGAATGCCTGGCTTTGAATCTCAACCCTGACTCTTGCTCTGTCACTTTGGGCAGGATACTTAAGCCTCTGTGTCTCAGTTTCCCCATCTATGAAATGGGAATGGTAATAGTGGAAATGGCCTGGTGTTAGGAGAATTTAATGCTGAGGGATGCTAGAATTCATGATGTTGGAAGAATTAAATGAGCTACTATTTGTGATGCATAGTAAATACAGAAATTCATTAAACATAGCTATTTAATTTTCCAGCTGTAGGTGACATTTCCTTCTTCCCTTTCCTTGTCTCAGAGCATCTGCCTTTGGACAGAAACAACATAGCTGATAAATGAGGTAAAGAAAGGACAGAGACTTAGGGTCAGATTGCTGCAGTTGGCTTTTTATTTTTCTATCTTTTAAAAAAAATTTAAAGAGAATAAAATATAACAAAAATTACATTAGAAATAATCCAGAATTTCACTCAACAAGATAATAGGAATTCAACAATGCTTGTTATATTGCATATTGTTGTCTTCAAATTTGTTGTTCAGTTTATCAGATATAATCATGCAACACTGGTCACAAAACTTTTTTTTTTTTTTTTTTTTTTTTTTGCAGAACTGGGGATTGAACTCAGGCCCTTTTGTTTGTCAGGGAAGTGCTTATTCTACTGAGCCATCTCCCTAGCCCCTTGGTCTCAAAACTTAAACTTATTTTTTCTCCTGCTTCTTTCTTTCTTTTTCTCCTTTCCTTATCCCAATTGATCCTTCCCTTTGAACAATTTCTTTCCCTTTCATGGTATCTATTGTACCTTTCAGATCCTACTAACTCTTTCAGGTGCTTACACGAGGGAGACAATATGTGTGGGTATGATTTATTTCATTTATGAGTATGGTCTCTAGCTGTATTCATTTACCTACAAAAACCTTGAGTTTATGTTTTTTTTTTTTAGCTAAGTAATACTCCCTTATATAAAAGTACCACATCTTTTTTACCCATTGCTCAGTTTAAATCTTGACTCCAGCTCCCAGGGGCTAAGTCAGCCAGGCTGTGCTCCTCTGTGTAGAAGGTGCTCTTACGATCCCCTGTTTTGTAGGAGAGTTTGGGGCAACAAGCGCTATAAAGAATGAGGGTGCATGGGCCAGGGAGGTAGCTCAACAGCTTAAGCAGCTGCCTAACAAGTGCAAGGTCCTGAATTAGATCCCCTGTAACACACACACGCATGCACGCACGCACACCCACAATGAAGGCTGTAAAGTTCTCAGTGTAGCACTGGTATACAGTGAGTGCTCAGTAAAGCTTAGCTATTGCCACCATCTGGCATTTTTAAAATGTCCCATTAACACAGCAGTTTTAATTGTGCAGGCTGCAAGCTGGCTCTGAGAAGGCCATGTGGCTGGAGCAGCCAGCCACCCCCGAGAGGGGCTCTGAGCTTCTGATCACAGAGCTTGGCTGCTTGTCTGGGTACCAGAGAACTTGGCACAGCTTTGTTTGAGAGGTATGATGTTCATGCTAATGCATTCACACACAGTTTTCCCTCTCTCTCTCTCTCTCTGTCTGTCTGTCTGTCTCTCATTTCTTTAATGCACATTCACTGAGCAGCTACTTCTTGGGGGAAGGCACTGGACAGCCCGCAGAGGAATGCTGTGGATCCTGCGCACAGTCCGAGAGAATCCATCCAGTTACTGCCCGCCAGCACTTGGGCTGGGCCTGGTCCTGGGTTTGCACTCAGTCATGGCGGCTTGTGCTCATTGATTCTCAAACATCACCTGACCACATCTATATTGGCCTCATCCTATTTTCCTGTGAAGGAGGTGGTACATGGGCAGGCAGGGGGGTGATTGTCCAACATTTCTCATGCACTTTCCATTGTGGACAGTGAAGTAGGGGTGCTTATTTCCTCTAAATTTGGGGTACTATTAGCAGACTATTCATCCAAGAAATTAAAAGGCAGAGAGCACTGTCTGCCATAGAATCAATTAAGGTCTCCCCTTGATCTCATACACAGCTGGACCCTTGTCAAGTCTGCCTGCCATGGGATACTTTTGTCTAGGATGGCGTTTCTCCAGATGTAGAGTTCTGTAGAGTGCAGTTTCTTCAAGCTGTTTAATTAAACTCAATAAAAAGTTAAATTATTGGAGGTTTCTACAGACAGCCTCCAATTTTTTTGTTGTTTTGTAGTGCTGGGGATTGAAGCCAGGACCACTGCACTCATAGAACTGCACCCTCAGCACTTGTTTCTTTCTTTCTTTCTTTCTTTCTTTCTTTCTTTCTTTCTTTCTTTCTTTCTTTCTTTCTTTCTTTCTTTCTTTTTTTGTTTGTATTTTAGGGAAGGGTCTGCAGGGTGTTCAGGGTCTCACTACTAGATCAGACTCAATAGTAATCTACCTGTTTACAGCCTCCCAAGAGCTAGGATTAGGTGTTGACTGTCACACCCAGTCTCAAAAGTTGAGAATGATTTTTTTTTTTTTTTTTTTTTTGTCTTTTTGAGATAGGGGCTCACTATGCAGTTCAGGCTGGCCTTAAGCTTAGTTTGTAGCTCAGGCTGGTCTTGAACTCACAATAATCCTCCTGCCTCAGCTTCCCAAGTTCTGGGATTACAGGCATGTGCCACCACACCCAGCAAGAATGATTTTTTGACTGGCTCAGGCTGCCTTAAAAGCAGGTCTGTAATGCAGGTGGGTGTAGGGATTGACCACGGTGTCCTGCACCTGACCACATTTGCTCCTTGGGGACAGGACACCTTTGCCCTGTCTGCTTTCTGCTCCAGCAGGATTTCCCTCCTTTCCTATGTCTTCCCCATGGTGGGCAGATTGAGTGAGTGATGAGTTCATCTTCCCCAAACAGCTCTGTGACTTCTTCTTTCTATATCAGGAGGTCAGGAGGACCGAAAGAACAAATAGCAGGAAAGAGTACTGAATAGAGAGTGGCTCCATGCGCCTCTAACAGGCTGTGCTGTCTTGGGAAGGACTGCCCTGCTTGTGCTGATCGCATCAGGTTTCTCCCCCAAACTTGTATAGAAATCTCATTTATTTTATGATGCTGTCTAAGAAGGGAATGGAACTGGGGAAATAGCTAGGCAGTCTCAGCGCCTGCCTGGCAAGTACAAGGACCAGAGTTTAATCCTTGGTATTACATATGCCAGCCCCTGACCCCTAAGTGTGCTGTGCCAGCCACCAAGACCCTGGGTGGTGGTGCACACCTGTAATTCTATTGCTGGGGAGGCTGAGACAGGAGGATCACTATGAGTCCAAGCTGCAAATCCAGACCCTGCACCAGATAAATAAATAAGAAGTAAGGGAGACTCTGCCTGCAAATGTCCCACAGAGTGTCACTACATTGTGTCCTGTGATTTATATTCCTACCAATTGGAATTATCATATAAACGTTTCATATTTGCGTGTGCATGTCTGAGAGAGGAGAAGAAAGGAGAATGAGAAGAGACACATGCAGAGCAGAGAACAGAATGTGAAATACATCCTGCAAAGAAAGATTAAGGTTGAAATAGAAAATGAATACATTGCCTGCTAATAGCAGCTCTTTCGCCTGAAGAGAACATTTGTAAATGTGGTTCAGGGCAAAGAGTCCTAGAAACCCATACTGATTATACATTCATTAATATCTGAGTTCATGCATCCATCCCCAGAGAATGGAATTAGCCTGCGTTAAGCCCTAGAGTCCTAGAGGGACGCTGTGGTTGTGTTATGGTATCTAAGACATTCTGTGCAGTGGGCTCTGAGTTCCATCCCTGGTGTGGAATCTTTTTATTCACCTCTATGCCTCTCAATCACAGCCTGCACCAGCAGTGGCAAGCCTGTTAGAGTTTCTGGGGACAAAAACAGTCTGCTGTAGCACGTGTGACGTAGGAAGGTATGCCTGCTGTGCCTTCCTTATAAGACTATCGTTTTATTTTCATGTGCTTGGCCCACCTTGGAGTCCATATGCAGTATTACGATGTACATGAACACATAAGGAAAGGTTAGGCAAACTGAGAATGGAGTGCCATGCCTGGCTTTACTGTCAAGGAGTTGGGAGTGTTTATCTGCTGGAGCAAACATGGTGAGCGATAAATACACAAAGATCTTTTACACTGAATGTTGTGCTTAATTATTTTTCTTTTGCCCCTAAAACATTATGTTATCATGTGCCGGCACCATACCCAACATCTCACATGGCTCTCATAAGCCTCACACGGGCTCCAGGGGCTCCCCTAGACCAGAGAAGATTAGTAGATGAGACTCCAGTGACTCTGGCAGATGACAGGGGCTACCACCAGGTCTCGGTCCCAAGCTGAAGGTTCTTCCCCGCATTGACAGGAAGCAGTGAATGACACTAAGTTTTGCTCATACTGGAAGAGATGACTGCTATTGTCAAGGCATCTGGCTTTTTTTTTTTTTTTTGTCTTTTTGAGACAGGGTCTCGCTATGCAGTTCAGGCTGGCTTTAAGCTCACTTTGTAGCTCAGGCTGGTCTCGAACCCACAACAATCAAATCAGCCCTTGCTTGACAAGGCATCTGGCTTTTAAAGAACAGTCTTGCCTGGAGAGTGGAATCCACTAACTCAAATAATAGTGGCCTCTCAGAGAAACAAGGCCAAACCAGGCTTCATAGGAAGAGGGACAAGGCTCTCTTCCAACCTTGTCTCCTCCCTCCCTCCCTCTCTCCCTCCCCCTTTTCCTCTCCTCCATCTCCTTGTGTTTGCCCACCTGTGTGCATGGCCTGCTGCTATGGAATTTCCACTATCCGCAGGTTCATTCATTTGTTCCATCAGTATCTATTTGTTGCTGCCACATGACAAAGAGATCATGGGTCCAGGCAGCTTCAACAGGACTGAGTGGATGAAAAACCTACTGAAGAGGAACAAGAACAAGAAAAGAAAACGAGGGGCAGTGGCTAGGGTCACTCTTCTGTGGTGTTTGCTCTGTGCACATTGGCAGGGCAAGAGAGCATCCAGCATTCCTGATGGGAAGGAGAGACGGGAGACAGGATCTGGGCCCATTGGAAGGTCTGGCCTTGGATATGGGCTTGGCCCTTCATGCCCAGTGAGGAGGAGGAGGAAGGCAGCATAAGGGTGCAGAGTCTCACGGGTTCACAGACATATCCGTAATCCATGGAGGTGCCCATATTCTCATGCAAAGAGGAAGGAAGGTTCTCATGTGAAAGTGAGGAGGTGGGACAACTTCTAGAACGTTCAAGAAAGGTAGTGGAAGAGGGGAACATGGGTACATTAGAGAAATGCAGGTTTGTGCAACAGGTGTTAAGGGCCTGGAGGGTGTGTGTGTGAATCTAAAGTTAGTACCAGCGGTGTGGTTGTGTGGTGTAGTGGATTGTTAACTGGTGGCTAACTTGTTACACCCAGCTGAACTGAACTAGTACGGGGCTGGGTGTGGGAGGCCCACCTGAGGATTATTGCTGGCAGCATAAGAGGCAGAACTGGAGAAGCTGTGGAGAGGCTGTTAGGGAAGCTGTTTGGAGGAGCACTGGAGCTGTTGGAAGCTCTCGGTTCTCTTGGGCTATTCTGCTGGAGGACCTGGTCGTGCACTTGGCTATTCTTGTCCCTGGAGGAGCTCAGGACCTCGGTTGTTGCTGAGAATGCTGTGGTTCATCTTGGTTCAGTGCTCTGGTCCTCATCTCGAGCACTGCTTATTGGCTGAAGGGGGGGAGATAATGCACTGTTCAGCCTCCTGGAGAAGCTTGTCTCGTTGACTTTCCTGATGGGACCTCCCTGTGGTACTCTTGTGGGAAGCTCTGGTTCTTAACTTGAGTGTTGCTTCCTGGCTCCAGTTTAGATCCCTCAGCCTACTAGCGCAGATCCTTCATCCCTCTGGGATAGACTTTCTAGTGTCCGCCACTGACCTTTGGGCCTCCTCAGCGCAGATCCATGAAGTGGGCCTGCATGAGATATCGTCATGGGTGAGCTCTAAGCCTCCAGATGGACTTGTGGGAGACACTGTCATGTGTTCTAGGTTTCCAGCTGGATTCATATTGGCCCTCAGCTTGATTCTTTGGTCTTTAGTGTGTGAACAGATTTCCTGCACTCTGTGTATATGATTCTCTGGGCGATTATAAAATAACCTTATAAAATGTGCCCTTTATTGTATTGTTTTCCTTACAAAAATCCTCAAATCATGACATGCGGGTTTCTTTCATCAGGTTTATGCTAGTGTGGGTGCAGGGTAGAAGAAAATCAGAATAAAGAAGGTTTTACCTGAGCAAAGCAGATACAGAGACGTCAATGCAGGACCAGGGTGTCCACTGTTTATGTGAGGGAATTTTTAAAATAATGGGACTTGTAATACAGATAAGGTGGGGAATAAGGATGATAAATTGTGCCCTAAGATAGGACACACAGGGAGATGAAGGTGGATGGCTGCAGGTGTACTAGAGGAGATGCCCTGAAAAGACGGATGATGGTGGTGAAGAAGGTGCTTATGGGAAATGACTGGTCAAGGCTGACCATGGTTATGCGCATGCGCTCTAGAGTAGACCATGTTACTGGAGTGGAAACAAAGGATCTAAAGGGCCAGGATACAGCAAAGAGTCTGACCATGAATCATGACAGTAGCAGTATGTGAGAAGGAGGCTATAAATGGGACTGAGAACTGCAAAGGAAGCTGAGCATAATTCAAGAGGCTGTGGTAAGACACTGAGCAGAGGTAAGACTTTTGAGGAAAGATTGTGGTCTGGATGTGGAATGAATAAAACAAAACAAAAGAAAAGAAAATAGATATTCTACCTTTCAGTGCAGAACTATGAAGAGTCTGGGAAAGAGATGACATAATTTCAGAGGACCAGAAAGAGCCCTCACAAGAGAAGCAGAGTTCAGTTAGAGTAGTGATTCTCAAAGTGGAGTTGAGGAATCTCTGCAGAGAACTGCAACCCTAAATTATATTCCTAGAAATGTAGAAGTACTCAGATATTATTTGATTTTTTTCCACTCTCATTTCCTCACTAATACTCAACCACTGATTACAGAGACTACATGATGTGTAAAATGTGTCAGATTGAAGGTAGAGATAGAATAATCCAGCTGGATTCCATTACACCACAGATTAGAGGAAATTTTAGAAATCTATAAAATGCTATTCTTCTGAAAAACATGCTTACTATTTTGGAAAAACATAATTTTCATAGAATATGGAATGATGTTATTGTTATTTTAAACTTAATTTTAACTTTTAATTCCACATATAGTAATGAAGAGAGATGTAAGCCACACAGATAAAAGCTTTCTGAAGTCCCCATTTTTTTTTAAAATATAGGACAGGGTTTACAGGGTCTCACTGCATAGATCAGACTCAGTGATTCTCCCGTTTACAGCCTCCCAAGAGCTGGGATTACAGGCATGTGCCAACATGCCTAGTCTCAATGGCCATCTCAGGGCATCCCAGGGGTGAGGCTGGCACAGTAGGCTGGGGGATCAATCTCCTAGCCCCTGCCTCTGAAATATTTTTAAGAGTGTCTCACAATCAAAATGTTTAGGAACCTGGATGAGAACCAGGGAGCTAAGGAGAGGTTCTGATAAGAAGTGAAAGTTTATTGGATTCTGTGGGTTTCACAGAACACAGCACATGGATTTTTGAGACTAGGGAGGGGGAGGGGGCAGAAAAGGGGATAGGAAAAAGCACAAGGTGATGACAACCTAGGGAAGTCACAAGCCTCTTGTTTAGTCCTCATTTCTTATGTTGTTTGGCAGAGACAGGGATGAAGGTGAGGAGGGGTCCTGAGGATGATGCATCTGAGTATTGTTGTGAAAATTGAAATGGGGGGAAGGTTGCATGGATCTTCTGCTAGGGGAGGGTTAGAGCAGGATAGACCATCTCTTGGATGCAGTTGCTCTCTCACCTTGAATTCTCAAGGGACATGTCTGACTGACACTGTCTTGTGCCAGGTGTGCATTCCCAGGGCCAGCCATGAGATACAAGTCATGAAATGGTGCACTGCCCCACCTCACACTGTCTAAGGCGCATGATGGCTCCTGGAGAAGAGGCTCTGTGTAGTGTGGAAAGTTCTCCCCAGAGTCCTTCGATAGGTGGACATTACGATGGGTGAGCAAAGTGAAAGACTCCTGCTGGGATAACTTTGAGTATTTATTTGGAATGTTTCCTGTTCGGCTCTATCTTAAGGTGCACAGATGGATTAATTGTGTGCTGATCTTGTGCTGCTATTGTCCCTTCTGTTGTCCCAAAAGAAAGCCGAAGCCTCTCTCATGATGCTCTGAACTTTGTTCCCAGACCCAACCCATCAGAAAGTCTTAGCATCTCTAACTCTATAGCAGATCCAACATCATCATTGCTCCAAGCCAGAGCAAACATCATCATCTTGTCCTTGGCCTCTCTATGCCACTTTCTCAAAGGGACTGGTGACCCTTCGCTTTTGTCCCCTTTTCTAGTTCATATACCACAAATTAGTGGGATATTTCTGATGCAGAAGTTGGATTGCGTGAGTGTAGTCCTTATATCCAGAGGATCTGATCTAAGACTCCCAGTGGATTTCAAGGGCCACTGATATTACAGGACCCTGTGGCTTCATTGCAGTTGAAGACTAGCTGTGGAAGATGTCCTTTCTCTCTAGCCACCTTCTCAATTCCACCAGCAGCTGGTTTGGAAAGACAGTCTCTCTCATGATTTTATAACCTTCAGTCTAAACCTGTCCCTGAATCTGTGGAACCACCATAAATGCTTTGGTGTCATTAGATTCAGAGATCCCTCACTCAAATCTTCTTGGCTCACTTCTTTCTGGCAACTTCTTTCTGTCCATTGAATCACATTTTCTGTCTGTGTCTTCCACCTGCACATTAAATACTTTTTCTCTCATAACTAATTCTCTCATTACATGCTGTAACTTTTGCAGTCTGAGGTATCATAACAATGAACACAAGTTTCTCTCCCTTCTTTTCAATTTCACACAAGATTCACCTGTAATTACATTGATGTTAGCAACCTCAGCATAAAATCTTTTTTCTTTCCTTATTGAGGCCAACAACTTATACCTTATGAGAATACTTTCTGGCATTTGATTGGCATATATGGACTGTCATGTGTCTACTCTTGTGCTTTGCAGAATTATTGATGAAATAAGAGTCACTTGAAGATAAGCAGTGACAGTCAACCTTAATGACTTATGGAAAGGTGGTGTATGCAGGCTGGATATGCTGTGCCCAAGGATGATTCACATCCAGGAGGAGGGAAAGTAGGATGATTCTAGATTTCACCTTTCTCAGAAGGGTATGAACAATTTAAAGTACATGGGATTATTTATTTCTGGAATTTTCTATTTAATATTTTTAGATTATAGTTGACCATAGAGAAGTGAAACTATGGAAAGTGGAAATGTGGGTAAGAGGAGACGATGGTGTTTTCTGTGTTAGTTTTTTTGTTGCTATAACAAATATCTTAGTCAATCAACTTAGAGAAAAGGTTTGTATTAGCTTACACCTCAATTAGCTGGCACTATTGCTTTGGGGTCTGTGACAGAGCAGCACGTCACCATGAGAGCACATGGTGGAGCTATAGCATTCAAAGCCAAGTGCCAAAGAGAAAGAAGGAACTGGGCTCCCACGACCTCCTTTGAGGCCACATCCCTAATGGCCCAGAGTCTTCCAATAGGTCCCACCTCTTAAGGGTTTCACTGCCTCCCAATAGCACCACCCTAGGGACTGTTCCTTTACCTTATAAACCTTCAGGGGACTCCCTAAGATCCAAATGCTAACATCATCTAAAACCTTCCAGTGGCTTGCTACAATGACTGAGCTCCGGTGACCTGCCTTCAATCTGATCTTGAACTATTTCTCAGATCTCATCTTGTTTCCTCCACATATTTGCGAAAACTTTGACCATAGGGCTTCCTCTCACATATAGGCCACTTGCCAAGCTTCTCCCTGACTCAGATCCTCTCCTGTTCCTGTGGGTACCCCTTGTGGCCATGAAACTTTCACTCACAGTTACCATCCCTGATGACACTGCACAAAGCATTTCTCTTTTTCCTCCAGGCCACAAGAGCAACCTGTTTTATTCTCTTCATAGATTTCATCAATACTTGCCATGATCTCTGTCTATATTGTTTCCCTGTTTATTGTTGGTCTTCTGCTCCTTGGTGGTGGGAACCTTGATTTTCCTGTTCATTCTGTACTACTTGACAAATAAGTGACCACTCAATTATTGTTGGCCACCCAATGGACCTGGCGTTGTGCAAAAGAAAACAAAAATTGGGATCATTCATGTAGGACCACCAAACTTCCCTTTAAGAGCTACCGATTAAAGCTATTCTCAGAATACACTGAGATTTAATTAATAACCAGTCTCTTTACAGTGGAGGGCACATACCCTTCAATACCCAAAGATAAGAAAAAGACTAAAAACTGACATAACAGAAATCCCCCTTGCTTTCAAGAAGAGAATGATAGGCACTAAAATAATATCTTTCTGTTTTATTCCTTACATCATGGAAACTCTCCCCAGAACTTTAAGGTACTCGTGTTTTCTCTTCTGGCTGTTGAATGGAGGGTGAAGGAGTACAACCACTTCTCATTTGTGTGCATTCTCTTCCTGTTGTACCAAAGGTCATTGATTCTACACTCTGGCATTAGATTCCATGCTAAGCATATTTCTCAAATGGTCCTGTTTTATGGATGCTGTGGATATATAATGACTGGTTATGCAAGCTCTGTAGCTAGGCTGGTATTTATCATGAGTAACCATGTTGGCTTATTTTATGATTGCACTTCCGAGGACATGAAAAGCTATGTTTGAATGCTCGCAGATCTGGATGACTTTCTTGTGCCCCTTGAAAGCAGGCACTAATTAGTGATCTTAGATGGTCAGGGCCTCCATCTATAAAAAGAAGAAAAGTGAAGGAAGGGTATGTTGGAACATTTTAATTACAAGGTAAGAGACATCAGAGCATGGAAGTATCATGGGAGGTGGTCTGAATTGGATACTTAAGTTTCTGCACTCAAAGTTGGCCAATGTTTCATACAACTGGATACCAGACTTTTAAGGCACTGTGACTATAAATTGATTTATTCTAACTGTTATCAGTCAGACATGAAGCAGTGTATCAGATGAGGAGGAAGAAACAGCCTTGGAATCAAGCCTCATTCTTTCTCCTTGGGTACAACTCTGGATGAGTCACCAGAGCCATCCTGAACTTGGTCTGATTGGGCCCTTTTGGGGTGGAAATGAGTAAAGTGATGATGAGTGGGGAGACATTGCCATGGGAACAGAGGAGAGAGAGTGTGGGCCTCTGGAAAAGCGGGAATTGAAAAGTGGTTTTGACTTCAATGTAGCTCCACAGAGGGCCTCTGCTCCTCCCCTCCTGCTGCCCGCATGCCTCCTTGTCTAGCCAGTGGATCCTTTGCCTCCAGAATGCTCAAATTATGCAGCTCCTAGCAAAATTTTGTTGGAAAAATGGAGTCTCTTGCTAGAGGAAAGATGGTTTGAGCCCATGCCATCTGGTTGTGTAATTTCTGCTTGCTCATAGCTCTGGCCCCTCCTCATAGGGCCAGGACCCATCTCTAGCTGCATCAGGAGTGGCAGGGAAATAGAGCGGCAGGGTGGGAAAAAAGGCAAGGGATAGAGTGGACTGTAGCAAACTGGAAACTACGCATCCTGTCTAACAGTTATCCAACTGTGGTCTCATTGGCCTGCAGCAAAAGCCCTGCCCAGGGTTTTGGAGTTTTCAAGGCAGACTGAAAACCCACATATATTTTTTTGACGTTCAGTTTTCTGCCGTTTGAATATTGGCAAGTCATGAAAAACATACAAACAAACATGGGCTTCCAACGGTACACATCCAATAGTTAGTTAGCTAGCCCATAGGCCGCCAGTCTGCAGCTTATAGAGTCTAGAGTTCAGGTAGAATCATGACTTTCCTTCCCACTTCAGTATTATATATGTACCCCACTATGTGTGTGTGTGTGTGTGTGTGTGTGTGTGTGTGTGTGTGTATAAACATATATACACATGTGATGACATTCTCTTTTTATGTATTTATTACAGGGCCTACAGGTTGTACAGGGTCTCATTCTGTAGACTGGACCTGTAGTGATTCTCCTGTTTCCAGCCTCCCATGTGCTGGGATTACAGGACTTCCACCACACCCAGTCTGTGATCACATTCTTGAAGTGAAGTCCAATTTACTCAGTGAAGAGACAGGGTGTATTCTAAGGGCAAAAATCTGTGTGTCGGCTGAATTTAGTCCCCAAAGAGCTGCCTCAGGGATCCTCTTTTGGCACAAAGTCTGAGTGGACCAACTTCAGTTCAGAGGCCGAACCTGGCAAGCTGTGTACTTAATATGTTTAATAAGAGTCCTCCTCTCTAAATGAATGCTTGAACAGAATAATTTATATTGGCTTCCCCTAACAAGATTGTTTCTTAATAAGAAAATGCAATGTTCCACTGATACTGAGTTAGAGCTCTGTTTAAAAATTGGGTGGTGGCAAGTATAATATATTGTCCTTGGAGAAGCTCTGATTTACACCAATATCATGGCTGTTTTTCATTTTAAGAAAATTCTATTTATAAAAGTAGCAATTCCTAAGGTTGGAAAAGACTCTAAACACCTTAAAGGTTCTTTGCAGTCTTTGGATACTTCGCTATGACGTCCCATGACGCTGATGTCTCTTGGGTGAAGCAAATATTTCTTATTGTCAGAAAGCACTTCTCCCCAAGGTGGCCTCACTCATCCTGGACTGGCCAGTCAGTCAATTATATTCCTAGGACACAATGCCATGTCCACTGCAAGTAATTAGGACATAAATCTGCTAAATGAATGTCTTCTAAGATTCACTCACACCGTATTTACTGGTGCATCCTATGTACCCCTGTGCTAGTCTAGGAGCCCAGACAATGTCACTGGCCAACAAGAATCTCTGCCTTTCTGAGCTGATGTTTGTGGCCTGAAAGAGGAAAGTTATGAGAGAGATTACATTCAGAAAAAAAATAATTTGTATAAGATGTCACAAAGAACTGATGCTATCAAACAAAGAAAAAGTAGCATAGAAGGAGGTAGATTGGGAGAGAGGAATACATCACAATTGTACAAAGACCTAAAGGGGAATCAGACATATGGAATGGGTATTCTCAAATTAATCTTCCTGCAGCCCTGAGTAGAACTATATATGTAGCACTTGGCTTCCAGACCCCGAGGGATAACAAGAGCAATAATAATGGTTCACTCACTTTTGAATTCCAACAGAATTTTTATGTGAATTATTTGTAGGGATTCATTAAATCCTCATAACAATCGTAAGAGGCAGTTGTTACTGTTACCCCTGAATTTGTAAGAGTAAACTGAGTCAAAGGCAAAATTTCTTCTTTTTTTGGAAGAACCAAAGATTGAACTCAGGCCCTTGAGCTTTCCAGGGAAGTGCTCATTCCACTGAGCCATCCCCTGGCCCCCTAAGGGCAAAATTAAGTAGCTTGGCTAGTTACCCAAGGCTACAGATTTTGGCTGTCCCATAATTAGGAAGCCATTGACCTCCAAAGCTTTTCTCCCCCAGGCTCCTAGGCTGGGTGAAGTCTCTGGTCCCAGAGTGAGATAGAAGGATCCCTAGGCCCCCTGGGTTTTCCTTTGAGAATCTTTCAGCCTTACCTAACATCCTAGGGCAATGCACCATCATATAGCTACCAGAATACAAAGGTTCTGAAGGTCACAAGGATCCAAAACAGAATCAGACTTTGTTTACTTTTGACCATAAAAAGAAATATGTGTCTTCTTCAGCGAATGTCACTGTGGTTTCTTTTTCCTTTCAGAACCAGGGATTGAACTCAGGCCCTTGCGCTTGCCAGGGAAGGTCACTGTGGTTTCAAAGCCAAAGCGTGACCTGAGCCGGGGCAGCATTTGAAAAGTGTTTCCTGCTAAGCCATAGAGTGAGGGTGACATTGTGTAAGCCAGTGTACCCGGACAGCTGCGTAGTTACCCAAATTCTTAACACCTGCTAGAAAGAAAAAAAAAAGGTTTTGAAAATAATTTTACATTGTTTTTAATTTTCGGATTGGTTGATTCTTTGTGGTTTTAAATTCTGAGGGATCCTTCCATATGCATTAACCTTCAGCTGGAAAAAAGAAATGAAAGCATTTTGCAACGTTCATGGAGAGGCTTCAGTAGAATTACAGTGTCATTAATGTGCTTAAAACAACTCTTGGAATCGGTCCCGAGAACTTTTTCTTAAGATAAAGTCGTAGGTTTGAGTCCGCTGTTCCCGCGGGTCTTGCCCCTTACAAAAGGCCCTCAGTGGTCTCTCCCTCGGCCTTGCGGGGGCAGAGCTCTCCTTGGTGGGGAAGGGGTGAGAGGCTGATTTCGTCTTGGGCGAGAGAAGCCCAGCGCTCAGTTTCCGGGCCCCTTCGGGCTAGCTCACCAACTCCAAGCATTTGGATTTCCCGAGATGCAGCAAGGTGGGGGAGCGGCTGGAAAGAGTCGAAAGCTGGAGATGTGCACGTGTGCACGGGACAGGAAAAGTGGGAGGAGGAGGCGGGGGAGGAGGAGGAGAATAGGCGGCCTTAAATTGAGAGAGGAGGGAAACGTGTCGCCAGCCGCGCACTGGCAGCTCCGCGCGCCCAGCGATCGGATCGCGGACTCGCGCTGGAGAGGATCCGAGGCTGGGAGCAGCCGGGCGAGGGCAGCGCGGGGTGAGCAGGGAAGGAGAGGAGGGAGAGCGTCTTTCTCCAGGGACAAAACTTTCTCCAGAACGCCAGAAACTAGTTCCTGGGCGTGAGGAGGAGTCCGGACAGGCGGGATTTCTCCAAGCCCCGAGCCTGGAACCCCGGGGCAGGTGAGTGGGGAAGTCCTCGGAGGGATAGAGTCCCCTCCACCCCCACCCCCCAGCCCCCGCCAAACCCAGAAGCGCCACAAGACTGGAAGGAAGTCGCCAGAGACGGAGTGACTGGAGAAGGCGAACTACTTGAGGGCAACAGGCTGGGGATCCCACGTGGTTAGGGACCCCGAGGTCGGATGCTTAAGGAGGGCCGAGAGATCGAGACTGGTGACCCTGGGGGTGTGGGCGGCGATCGGATCCTAGCAGAGGCGCAGGGCGTTGGCAGGTTAGCTTGGGCTGAGGTGCAAGTTGTGTGGGTTGGGGTGGGGGGTTGGATGGCGTCCATCCTGGGACCCAGGCAGCGCCCGGAGCTTTAAAAGAAAAAAGAAGCGAAAAGGAAGTTTGCCGGCTTGTCTCGT
Organism: Ctenomys sociabilis; assembly: GCA_004027165.1. NCBI lineage: Eukaryota > Metazoa > Chordata > Mammalia > Rodentia > Ctenomyidae > Ctenomys > Ctenomys sociabilis. The sequence continues at coordinate 27,260 of PVKA01004298.1, forward strand.
TCTCACTCGGCCCTAAGGCCGAGTCTGCAGAGCCGCCCAAGCTCGGGCACCGAAACAGCCTTTTTCCCCGCCGACCCCCTTGCTCCAGAGGGAGGCGTGGGAGCGGAGGGCGGGGATGCAGCACTGGGTCCCGAGCTCCTAGGCGCGCGCTACTCGGGCAGGGCTACCCGGGCGGGTGGCGGGAAGGCCTGGAGCGCTCCGATCCGCCGCAGCTGGACGCTCTGAACAACCCCCATGCCCTTTCCCGTCCCATTTCTTTTACCGCTTTTGTGCCCGCTTCGCGTTGGCCCAGCTTTTCTCTGTGCGCCTACTGTGTGCGCTCGGCGAGCTGCTAAGCGTAGGGGGCGCCCTGGAGCTGCGTTCGGTGGCTTGGATCTGCCCTTCCCAGTTCTGCCCAGTGTTTGCCAAAGGGATTTCCACTGGGGGTCAAAACAGACTGTGTAGTTGTGAACTGTGCTTTGGGACTAGGGTCTGGGGTGCCTCCCTGATCTGCGGTGGGGGTTTCCCCCAGTTCCACCCGTCCCCGCCCAGGATCACAAGCAGCCGCTCTTCCCTCGCAGAGCCAGGAGCCAGCCAGCCTAGTGTTTTGTCAGCAGTAAGGCAGTGAGTATTTATAGCAACCGCTGCAATCCTGTGCTTTGCAAGTTTTCAGTTACAGCGCAAGACGGAGCTCACGCGCGCAGCTGGGCTGCACGTCTGCTTCCAAGGCCAGCAATGGCAAAGGTCTGCGACGGAAGCTCTGGGCATCCCCGCTGGGCCTGAGTTCTGACCTGTAGCACGGGCGATACTTGCAAAATTAGATGGCCCAGAGTTGGACCAGGGCAGTCCAGTGACAACCATGGTGCCCGTAACTTCCATTTCCCCACCTCACGCAAGTTACAGACTGCCCAGTTTGACCTGCCTTTGGTGATCAGCGCAGGTGTGCAACCGAGACATTTCGTTGTCGTACCAGCCGCAAAAGCCCCCAGAGTGCTGAGCTCTAGTAAACTGCAGCGAACTGGTCAGGAGGGAAAGCAAAGCCTGCCGAAGTCAATGTAGCACACAGACTTGAATTGAGACCCGGCGAGGTTTCCAGTGCAACTCAGGAAGATTCCCGTTGTGGACTCCAACAGGTCAGTCTCTCTGGTTGCAGAAGAGCCCTGAGGGAGATTTCTGTAGCTTGTAGCCTTGCAGATAAGAGAAAAGCAGAGTCTTCACTTTTCCCATCTGACCTTTGTATCTCATTGATGTTCCTAGCAGCTGGAACCATTAATGTGTAAAGAAAGAAAGACACTAAAGGAAGCATAGACTAAGCGCCTCTTACCTTAAGCTAGCATGTTTTTCATGGATTAGTCCTCATTTCTGTCAGATCCAGAGAGACCTAGATGCTTCGGTGTACATTTGCATTTTACTAGAAATGAAGCTCCTGGGCAGTTTGGCCCTGTCCGGTTAGAGGACAGAATTTTTTTTTTCCTAACTGGGGATTGAACTCAGGTGGGCTTGCCAGGGAAGCACTTATTCTACTAAGCCATCACTCCCGCCCTTGATATACATTTGCTTCAGGGGGTGTGATTGCAGTAATGTTCTGTTTGAACAGAATGAAAGCATTCCTCTTACATAAACAAAGGAGGATGCTGCAAACACCTGTTGAGGTCTTCATGTCAAACTTCAAAGTAGGATACTGATAACTTACGATCCTTACCATACACTGATGGAGGGATTATTTCATAACCACTGTAGAAGGGCACACACTGACGCTTACACAAGTTGTCTAAGGCCTCACAGGGGTGGATGTAGCTCGGCATGGGTCTCAGTTTGTTACTCTAGGCTTGTGGGTTGGGGATGACTTTCCATTTGATTCTCCCGTAGTGGATGATAGGGTCTTGAGATTGATTTCACTGGGTGGCTTTTAATTTTGTAATGTCACAAATTTGCCCAATTTTGTCCTAGTTTTGACTTTACAAAGCTGCTATACTCTCAGAAAGCCTTAGGCTGGAGCTGGGGAGATGGCTCAGTAGAATAAGCTCTTCCCTGGCAAGTGCAAGGCCCTGAGTTCAATCCCCAGTTCCGCAAAAAAAAAAAAAAAAAAAGAAAAGAAAAGAAAGCCTTAGGCTGAGAGGGTCCAGACTTAAATGGTATAATCTTTAGTTTAGTTTGTTCATCCATTTAAGAATGCTCAACATAAAAGCCATTTATCGGTAGAAGATTGAGTTTGTTAAGAACTCTATAAACCTCCATTTTCTGTTTTCAGATTTCTGTCCTAGCAAATTGTGGGAGTGCATGTGTACGTTTCTCTGTGATCATTTCTTCTGTATGTCCATATACCAAGTAAAGGGGCTGGGGCGATAGCTCAGTAGAATAAATGCTTGCCAAAGGCCTGAGTTCAATCCCCGGTTCCGGAAAAAAAAAAAAAAAAAAAGATTTACTTGGGGGGCCTAACCTTAGCTCAGTTGTTTTAAGCGCCTGCTCATGCAAAGGCGGTCTGGAGCAGGATACCGCAGTTCCATCCCCAGCTCACCGAGGTTCAATCTACAGCTCCACCTGCCTTACCAGACCTGCCCTTCAGGCAGCCTGAGCACCAAAAAAAAAAAAAAAAGAAAGAAAGAAAAAAAAAATAAAACAAGTAAAATGTAAAATGTGCAAACATCTTTCTTAAGATGTCTCTTGGGGCCAGGGAGATAGCTCAGTGGAATAAGTGCTTACCTGGTAGCTCAGAGTACTGAGTTCAACCCGTGGTATCACACACAGAAAAAAAAGATGGGTCTTACTTCTTTTCTTGTCTTTTTTCCTCTTTTTTTTTTTTGCAGGGCTTGATTGATACAGTCAAAGGGAGAGATAGCCCCTGAGTAACTCTAAAATGGTCCTATTAGGGACAACCTGCTTAGGGCCCCCTTTTTTCTCTTCTCTCTCTCTCTTTCTCTCTCTCTCTCTCTGGTAGAACAGGAGATTGAGCTCAGACCCTTGTGCTTGCCAGGGAAGTGCTTATTCTACTGAGCCATTTCCCCAGTCCCCTGTCCCTCTCTTGGACAGAAACTTTCTTTGCACCAATAACCTCTCCCCAAAATAAGCAAATAAATAAAATAAAATTGTCCTATGTTGTTTGCAATTAAAAATGTGCTCCTTGGAGCTCCTTGTCTATATGCAGAATGGAAGTCCTGTAAGTACTTAGCAAAGGCAGCACGTCTAGGCATAATCATTTATTAGCAAGTCAGTGTGAATCAATATCCCCTTGGCAGAAACTCGAGAGCAAACTATTTTGTATAGGACAACAGGGCTGGAATTTGGGAACTGGGGAGTGCCACCTTGATAAGCAGAAACTATTGTTTAGTAAGGGAAGAGACCACACTGGGAGCCATGGAGGGTAGGGGCACATATGACAGGAAGCAACGATGGGACACCAGAAGCGAACCTGAGGTGATTGACATTTTGGCAGGGCCAAAGACTTGGCAGGGTATAAAATTTACTTTTGAAACTCATGTGATTGGAACCCACTGACTGAATAGGCAAGTCAGGTCTAGCTGTGATAATGGTATTTGAGTCTCCCCAAAACCTGGGCACATAGCTATTATTTTCTTTATTTTAAGAAAAGAAAACTTCTAGAAGCTCAGAGAAGTTAATTAATTTCCCAGTGTCACACAGCCTTTAACTTGAGCCTCTGGATCCTGCCTTTAATTTTTTAAATTAAACATTTAAAAAAAAAATCTTGTATTTATTTGGTACAGGGTCTTATCACATAACTAGGACTCATAATGATCCTTCCCAGTGCTGGGATTACAGGAGTGCGCCATCACACCCGGTGTTGGTGGCTAGCTCGGTGTAACCAGGGTTCGGAGGCAGGCAAGCATGGTATGTGGTACTACGGATTGAACCTGGGTCCTTGTGCTTTCCAGGCAGACGCTTAGACCACTAAACTATCTCCCTAGGCCTCTTTTGTACGTTTTTCTACCTGTTCTTGAAGGCCTTTCATGCAGACCCCAGGTCTCAAGTTCTCAAGAAGCACTAGTGGCTTCTATGGAAGTTTCTGTAATAGAAGTCAGTGTCAAATCAGTGTAGGACCTCTAACACGAGAGGCTAGAAGGCGCCGGAACAGTGGCCGGGGAGGCGACACTTGAGAGTTTCACCTTAGGTGCAGGCCGGAAGTCTGCAGATCAAGCCCTGGGGCTGTGGAGATGTGGAAAATGATGGGGTTCTGCCGGGAGGGAATGGCTCTTGCCCAGCAGGCTCTGGTGATTGACAGCTGGGCTGAGGTTCCCAGAGGGGGAGAGTGGGGGTGTGAGTACCCTCACTTCTTGGAATGCCTCTGTTGTTCAGTGCCAGCTTAGGGCCGCATAAATTAGGGAGCCTGGGAGACCTGTTTCATTTTCTTTGAGGTACCAGCCACCCGATCTCCCTCTTTAAATAGTCTTTTCTTATGCTTTGCCAGTTTATGGCCTTTGTAGATCAATCCTTGGATTCATTTAGGAGAGAGAGAAAGAGAGGGAGAAGAAAAGCAAAGGTTAGTGATTACCTAAATTGGATTAAGTTCTGTCTGGCAGTGTTTAAAGAAATACTGCCTGTTCTCTAATTACCGTCAACTAGGAATTTAAACGGACTATTAAATTTATGCTGACTTTTTTTTTTTTTTTGAACGGTGATACTTCCAACCATAACATATTCTGGAATTTTAGAGGCTTTATTGTATTCTTCCAATGTGCATAGGATGTTCTCTGACTGCCCATCCCCCCTTCAAAAATAGTATGTTTCCGTATCAGGATAATACACGATATCATTGTATAGGCTTCATTAAAAAGCAAAAGCTCACGTCCAACTCCAGCTGGCTGGCACCCTTTGGAGAGCCGAGCCAACTGAGTTCATTCATAAAGGTCGTAGAGAATAATGGAGTTCATTGGACCACTCTTTTCAATCTTTATTTATTTGGCTCAGGGTCTGGCTGCACAGCTTGGACTTGTAGCGATCCTCCTGTTTCAACCTCCCCAGCACTGGGATTACAGGTGTGCACCATGTCCAGTTTCAACAGTGAGCTCAGTGATACCAGGGATCGAACCTGGGTCCTTGTGCTTGCCAGGCAGGTGCTTAGACCACCTGGCCCTTCTAGCTTCTTTTGTTGACTGCAGCCCAGGGGAAGACCTGGTAAAACACCTACCCCCACCACTACCTAACCTATCAGAATTATTTGTACCACTTACCCCCTATATAATTCTGTTACATAAAATTATGTGTTTATTTGTGATCTGTCTCCCTGGGTTTTCAATCATTGTTCCTTTTCTCAATTTTGAGGTGTCAGCAAAGATCATCTCCACACACATCAGTCTTCAAGTTCTGTTTTGTGGACGGTCAGACTGCACAGCACCCTCAGTTTTTCTTGTCTCCCCTTCCTTTGCTTTTGGAGAGCTTTCTCCAGTTTTGCTCTCTCCTTGTGGCACTGAGTTGGCTGTTTATGGAGAGCATCTCTGTCAGTACATTCGAGTCCCTTGAAAATAACACAGTGAAAGCCCCTTTTTTGAGTTCTCCTTGATGGAGCTGAAGTAGATGTCAGCTTCAGGGGAAGCTGGGAGGAAAAGCTGGAAGAATCCACGTCTTTCTTGGTCCCGGGGACTGAAAGCAAGACATTCACCATTGGTTCTTGGGCCTGTTTTAGTCTGCACAAGCTGCATCAGACCCCGTTACAACCTGTTCGTGACCTCAGCTGCATAAATCCTCAGGCTAAATCTTTTTACATTTGCCAGTTTGATTCTAAAGACTTTGGGAACCATATCAGGTACCAGCGTGTATCAGCATCGTTCCCCAGAGGGCTGTAGGGGAGGCACATGGATGCTTGCCACCTTCGTCATTTAGAGCACACGGCTTTCTGGCTTTCTCTGTGTGAGAACCCTGTGGCTGTTTTCCTTGTAAAGTATCTGGAGGCAAAATTAATGGGTAAACATGGTAATCCTCTGTACTGTTTGGGATAACTTTTTCTAAAAACACATTTTTCAATACCTGAACAATTGCTTCTTTTCAGGCCCCAGAAAATCCATGACCTTTGCTTCTACCCCTGGCCCAACGTATACCTCTCAAACATCAACCTCAGTTTTTTTCAGAAAGGAGGAGTTGTTGAATGAGCCAAAGCTTTGGTCCCAGCTGTCACTGTAGAGCTAATACGAGCCAGAGAAATCGAGATCTGCAATCTGGTATCTGCTCTGCCACAAATGAGCTCTGTGACCGTGACCCAGTTTCTCAGCTGCCCTGGGCCTTGGTTTTCCTAAGTGATACACTGTCCTGCTATGGAAGAGCCTTTTGCTGTTGGGTAAGGGAGCCCGATCCAGAGTACTACTTCTAGGACTAGGGAAATAGCTTTGCTGACAAGTGCAAGGACCTGGGTTCAATCCTTGCTGTGCTGGCCCCAGAGCCCTAAATGTACTTTGTTGACCCTGAAACTGGGTGTGGTGGTGCAGGTGTGTAATCCCAACACTGGGGAGCCTAAGACAGGAGGGTCTCTATGAGTCTGAGCTGCATAGTGAGATGCTGTATCCAATTAAGAAAGAAAGAAAAAGGGAAAGAATTAAATGAAAGCAGCGCTTGTCATAGTGCACATGGATAGCTTGGAGATCTTACTGGTCACATGATCAGAGGCGGTGGGTCTGGGCTGGGGCATCAATCTCAGCTACGAGTTGGTGTTGGCTGGAACGATCCTTAGACCACAAGGTGGGCATCACTCCCCAGAGTCCTGACGAGGCTTGCTCAGCCTCAGCCCTGTTGATGTTCTGTGCTAGAGAGTTCTTCGCTGTGAGGCTGTCCTGTGCCCTGTGGGGCATTTAGCAACAGCCTTGGTCTCTGCACACTTGATATCCTTTACCCTTGCCCTGCACTGTGGAGACAACCAAAGTGGCCCCATACATGCTGAGTGTCTCGAGGGGACCACAAGTCACCCCAACCACAAACATTGGTGTAGACCAGTGTTGTCAGCTTCGTTGTATATCAGAATTTCCAGAGGAGATTTGCTACAAATTTTCATAGCCAACTTCAAGGGTTGATGGGTCAGTACCACCAGAGGAAGGCCGAGGAACCCCTCCAGCCATCTTCTCTTACCTATGATCTCACTTACTTGGTTTCTTTTGTCCACAAGGACCCATGGTTCCAAAATATTAAATGGGAAATTCCATAAATGAGTAATCCACACTGTTTACGTTGTTACATTGTACACACCCCTCTGAGTGGCACGATGCACCTTGTGCCATTCTACCCCATCCTGCTTGGGACGGGGCCTTGCCTCTGTCCAGCGTATTCATATTGTACACCCCCACCTGCCCTTTAGTCACTCAACAGCCAGCAGGGTTATCAGATTGGCCGCCACTGGTGTTACAGCTCTTAGTTCAAATAACTCTTGTTTTACATCAATAACCCCTGAGGCAAACTTTTATTTTTGTATGTGAAGTATGATCCAACAGTATGGTGAATATTTAAATAAATTTACTATGCATGGCCATTTGTCCCTCTCAAAATACCTGCCTCCCTGGCTTTGAATCCCCTGTCCCATCGTTCTGGCCACTTTCTGAAGCAGTTCTGGAAGTCCTCTTTCATGGTGTCTTTAGTGGTGCTGTCTTGGCTGCCTTCATGTCCTGAAGTGGCTCAAGATGTTTGCCTTTCATGGTTGTGTTGACTTGAGAGAAAAACAAGAAGTTACAGGATGGCAGATCTGGTGGGCAGGTGGATGAGGACACAAGGTTCTGTGTTTATTCATTGATTTGGTTACAGAGTCTCACTGTGCAGCTCAGATTCATAGTGACCCTCCTATCTCAGCCTTCCCAGCTCTGGGATTACAGGTGTGTGCCAGCACACCTGGAGTTTGGGGCTAGCCTGGCGGTACCGGGGATCGAACCTGGATCTTTGTGCTTGCCAGATAGGCACTTAGACTGCTAAGCTACCTCCCCAGTCCCAAGGTAACATTTTAATTTAGTATAAACCATAAACATTTTAAATTCAATCAGTCATCAGAAAATACACATGAAAGGGGACTTCCAGAACTGCTTCAGAAAGTGGTAAGAAGACGGAATAAGTGTGCTCAAAGGGAGGGGGAATATTTTGAGAGTGTCTTTTACTGTAATAAATTTTCATTTAAACATTCACTATAGTTTTGATCACAGCTTGTATTGTAATGATCGTTCTGTCATTATTACTAGCCTTATTGTGTTTAATTTATAAATTAAATTTTATCATAGGTGAGTATGTAATATGTGGGGGGTTAGCACTGTTTAAGGCTTCAGACCTTCGCCTGGGGGTCTTGGATGCTATTCCCTGTGGACAAGGAAGGACAATTTACTCTTTTTCTTTTGTAAGGAAGGGCCTATAGGGTATTCAGGGTCTCACTACTAAATTGGACTTGTAGTGATTCTCTTGTTTACAGCCTCCCAAGAGCTAGGACTACAGATATGCATCACCACAGCCCAACCTCAGTTGCTGTCTTAGCATGCCCCAGGGGCAGGGCTGGAACAGCAGGCCTGGGGATCAAACCCCCAGTCCCTACTCCTGCTTGCAGGCACTTTAATCTACTGAGCTATTTGACAGCCAGACAATTTACTCTTTAATAAAAAGCTGATGGAGGTAGCCTGGGTTCTTCTCTTTGTCATTCTGGAAAGGCCCTAGACTTAGGTTCTGGCTCTATAGCTGTAGGAACACAGGCAATTTCCTTAAATGCTTTGAACCAGAACAATTTCCCTTCAAAAACAGGGATGATAATAGTGTCATCAAAGAGAATAACCTGAGAAAGAGCACTAGAAACTCTATAAAGTGCTGTGCAGATGGTAGAGGTAGTGTAATAACATAAGCCTCTGAAGGTTTTTTTATTTTATTTTATTTTTTATTGGCTCACTACTTGCTTTTTCCCAGGGCTGCATCCACTTTCCCACTGGCGTAGCTCAGCAGCCTGCACAGCCTCTCTCTCTCTCTGTCCTTCCTTTTGCCCTTGCACTCACGAGCTGCATGCAGGTTCTCCACTCCCCCTAACACAAAGGTCTCCAACTGGTAGCCCATGGGCCAGACTTGGCAGCAGATGTTCGTTGTTTGGCACGTACCCTGCTTTGAAGAGACAGAAAGGATTATTTTCTTCAGTGTTGACATAGAAACTCAGATTTCCACCTTTCTTTTCAAAATCAAAAAGAGGATAAGTGCCTCCTTAGTACACTGCAGTCCCCCACCTGGTCCTCTAGTTGTTGCTGTATCTCAACCTTGGCCCTTATAGATGTGATTTATCATCAATTTTGAAGACCTTAATTTCTTTTTCATTAATCAGGAACAATTACTTGCTCTCTTTCCAATCATGCTATTGTATTTTTTAAAATGCATTTATTATAGGGGATACAGTGTCTACAGGGTCTCAATACATAGATTGGACTCACAGTGATCCTCCTGGTTTCAGCCTTCCACGTGCTGGGATTAGAGACACGCACCACCATGCTTAGTCTCTGTAGTCATCTCAGTGCACCCTGGGGAGGGGCTGGCACAGCACTCCTGGGATTGAACCCTGGCCCCTGCGCTCTGCCTAAGCAGGCACTTTAGTCCATTGAGCTATCAGGCCGGATCCCCATGCCATTGTACTTGTAAGAGCTCACTTTTACAGCCAACATAGTAGACATTTACTAGCTATTTGTTAAAATGTAGTTTACATCCCAGCCTGCTGTATCTTAGAAGATCTTGCATACTCCATGAACTTTTAAAGGTCTTATAAAAGCCTGTCTTGTTCTTTGTAGAATTTCTTTTCCGATCCTCTGCGGCCATTGCTTTGGAGTGGAAGGTGAGGAAATGGAGAGCCCTTTCATCTGGTTGCCCTTCCATCAGCTTTGCCTCCTGATTCTAGAATGGGATTTAACCTTGCTGCCACAGCCTGGTCTCCGTTGCCTATCTTCGGCTTCAGCGCCTGGGGTAGAGTTGCATTTATACTATTTTTTCCAGATATTTCTAGTAACACCCTGTGCAGTAGGGGAGCAGACACTTTATTCTTCTTTGTCCCTTTGGCTTCCATCACCCAGATCCTTGCACGCCCTGGACTTCTAAGTGTTTTGTTGAGTTAAACAGACTTGAATTGATCTCATGCCCTTTGTGAGAAGATCATAGTGGAGCTCTATGTGGCCCATTTATCCTTGGTTACACCACCTGGAGAGGTTTCCTTGCCCTTTTCTGCCTTTTTGTAAAAAGCATTTCTTCTTATTCCACAGAGAGAGACAGAGAGTGGAGCTAATTTTTTAGCAAATAGCACATTTTAACCTAGAGCATATATTCCCACCTTTGAAGCGCTTATTGGCTTTCAACCGCTGTCTCACCCACCAGGGTTTAAATATGTTACGCATCAGAAGTGTAATTGCTCGCGTAATGGTCAGTCTCGGCTCCCGCGTGCGTCTAGACGTTTTGGCTTACCATCTGTAAGCGCTGCAGAATCACCGTGGATGGCATTTACGGGCCACACCCGAACAAACCGCGCTCCCAGAAACTTGATATTTAAAGTGGCTTAGCCATGAGTAAATAAGATGTGTGGCATTTCCCACAACTTCGCTTAACTTGTGCCAAGGAAGGGGATTTTTCTGATGATTATACGGTGGCTTGCAGGCCCAAGTGGGGAGGTGATGGTATAATTGCGCCGAGCTGGAGCTAAATTGCCTGTGTTCTGCGTCCCCGGACACGTAGTGAGACACTGCTGAGCAGAGGAAAAGCCTTGAACGTGGATCTCGTTTGCGCTAATATTTACTGGTGCCCAAATTTGGATGCCTAGAATCTTCTGTCTGGTTCAACACAGCTCCAAGGACATTGTCTCCTGCTTCCTGTTGAGCCTTTTCTGTTGTCCATATTTGACCCTCGACATATTTTTCTTTGTATGAGTCTGTGTGGGGCCCTTGGCCGGCTTTTGTCTTTTAAGAGCTGTGAAGGATGGGCATTAATCCAGCGGAAGTGTTCTGCCCTGCAGCCCTCACCACTGTTCTGCCCTGCTCCAAGATTCCAGCACCGGCGAACACAGCCAGCACCTCTTGCCATGCAGCCCAGGTCCACACCCCAGGGGGATGCTGAGGTGGACCAGAGTTCCAGCAGCAGGGCATAAGGAGTTTCAGATCTCTCAGAAAGGAGGAGCCTGCCCTTCCTGCAAACTTGGAATACAGTTTTCTCCTTTTTTTCTTTCTTTTTTTTTTTTGCGGAACCAGGGATTGAATTCAGGCCCTTGCTCTTGCCAGGCAAGCACTTATTCTACTGAGCTATCTCCCCAGCCCCTGGAATACCACTTTTTATACCATTATTTAGAAGTGTTGGTTTGGGGATGTAGATCAGTGATGGAGTACTTGCCTAGCATGCATAAGGATCTAGGTTCAAGTTCATTTCCTAGATATATTATTTGTTCTGTGCTATGTGCCCAGCCCACAGTGCTGAACAAGCTCAGCAAGGCTTTTGCCTCTAAGGAATTTCCATTCTCCTAGGGCTGGTCAGCAACTCACACAGTAAAGAGGCTGATGACTTCAGCTTGCAGGAAGAAAGTCTTACGCCTGTCCTAAGATAAAAATAACCTGAAACTAAACTAGCCTAAACAAGTAGGCTGGAGTATAGTTCTGTGTGAAGACCTTGGGCTCAGTTCACATTACTGAAGGAAAAAAAACATTCAAGAAAAGAAAGAGAACAGTCTGCTTCCTGTGGAGGGCAGTGAGCTGCTGGCTGGGGTAAGAAGCCATTGGTGATGCTCACGGAGGGACCCGGTAGGTGACACAGGCTCCTGGCCCTGTGCTTGGCAGATGCAAGTGCTGTATAAAGCTGGGGGCCTGGAGCACGGGCTTGGAATCACATAGCATTTGAGCTTCTGCCCTTCGTCTTAGTCTCATGTCTTTGGGCAAGTGAATCCTTGAGCTTATTTTTCTTCATCTATAAAATAGGAATAATGAAACCCACTTCATTGTTTGGGCTGGAAATTATCTGAGGTAATATGCAGACCAGGGCCTGGCCCAAAGGCCTGCCCATTACTTCTGGTGACAGTTACTATTTTTGTGATAATAAGGACAGCAAAATAGCCATGCTAAGTAACAGATTTGTCAAAGTAGTCCTACCTCTCTGGGAATCCTACATCTGACTTGGTTTCCATCCAGTGGGCTGGTGACAGCAGAGGGGGCAGGGGTGGTGGCATGGAGTCCAGACTTAGTTTCTGTACTGGCTTGGAGGGTCCAGCATGTTTCTGTTTATGTTACCTTGGGGGCTGCTGGCTTACCCCAGCTCTTTACCTAGTGAATCTGGCGTGTTTGCGGGGGGGACTTCTGGCTCCACAGAGAGATCAAGGAGAAGGTGAGGTGAGAGAGAGCGCTTTGTGTTCAGAGGTCGGTGAGGTAGATGGGAGTAGGTGACAGTGAGCACCTGGGCTGGGGGCTGGCTCGGGGTTGGTGTCCTGCCCCGTGTGTGCAGCTCCCAAGCTAGGGCCTGAGAACCAGATGAACCATATAACCCTGGTCAGGGAGGGGCCAAAAATTTAATCAACTGCTAAGGCACCAAACCCAGTGCAGTGAAATGGCTCATAGCATGCCACAGTGGCTGGTAAGGGCAGGCTCATGTGACACCAGCATAGGCTCTGGGTAAAAGGTCTGAGAGGCTGGGGACCACAGCTGCACTGACATAAAACAGTGGCTGCGAGCTTGTATATTTGGATCCCAACATGCCAGTTGGCTCAGTCAGTCAGTTGTAGCCCATACAAATCAGGTAATTGTAGAGATTTTGAAAAAAAACTGTATTTGGGATCTTTGTTGGGGAAAATCAGATTGACCCAAACTGGGATTTTTTTTTTTTTTCCTGAGATGTTCAAAACAGCCAAATTGAATTGAGTAGCGCCTATTTCCTTCAGCCTTAGTAGGTACCGCTTGGCCCATCTGGCCCATTTGTGGTGTATGTGTAAATAAAATGAGACAATATAAAATAAAATATTTGTTAAAGAGGAAAGAGATTGGTTCTTTTGTTCTTTTGCTTTTCTGCCAGTGTTTATTTTCTGGCCTGTGTATCCCAACGTAAGACAGGCCCCCGTTGTGAAATAAGTGTCAAGTAAATAAATTTGCACTAAATGAATGAGTGAATGGATGCTAATTGGTAACACTGACTTGAGACGAGAAGCCAAGTTCATACCCTGAGCTCCCTCTCCTTTAGTGCTGAGTGACTCTGAACAAATCACATCTGTTTTTTATTTGTTTGTCTTTTTAGCAGCAGGAAGGTGAAGAAAAAGCCTCTGTGGTTCTTGTATAAAGTTAAGACGTGCGGTTTCACATTTCACTATTCAGAAAGTACAAAAAAGCTTGCAGAGAAGTCATCTCCATCTCTATCCCTTCCACTCCCTTCTGATGTAGGCAAAACCAGTATCAGCGATAGCTGGTTCGTCTTTGCAGAGATGTTTTATGGACACGCAGTGAAATACATAAATGCTGTCACTTACCTTTGTTATGTAGATGGCAACATGAAATACACATGGGTCTGTACCCTACCCCTTTTGTTTGGTTTGTTACCCAGAAAGCACCCTGGGTGGTGCATACGGGCTTTCTTCTTTAGATCTGCATAGTGTTCCCGTATGCAGGCTCCCACGGGGAACATTGCCTGGCCTCTACAGGACAGCATTTAGGTTATTTCCAGCCCATGACTAGTCTAAAGAAGAATATGAAACCCAGTTCCACAAGTCACTTGATGTGCTAGGGCAAAATTCCTGGAAGTAGAATTACTCAGTCAGAGGCCATGACCTGTGCCTTCTGGGTGGCACTGTTATGGTTCAGGTTCCCTCTGTGACATTTGCTCCACACTGCTGTCCCTCCAGCAGCATGTACAGGGGCCCCTGTCCCTTCTACCTGCTCACCTGCCAGTTTTGGGAACCTAAGGGGGCTTTATGAAGAAGATATTGTTAACTGAAAATAGTAATCCTAGCTGCAGCTTTCTAGGTCTCTACTCTGAGCCTTGCCACCATCTAAATTATCCTCTTTTTCTCCTTATCAACACTGAGATAACTATTACACCTCTCTGGCAGGCGAGGAAAGGAAAATTGAGAGCATAGGAGTAGATTGTTCAGATGCCCAGTCAGGATATGGTAGGGTTGGGATTTGCACCAGAGTTGGTCAGATTTCAGCACCGTGATGTTCACAGGTTGGCAGCTGCGTGTGACTTCTGGCACTGTTATTCTGAGCTGGCGCTCATGCAGATTCCTGCATATCCCAGCAGAAGCTGGTGTGTTCCTCCCTTCAGCGACTAGCTGTGGCACACGTGCTTCCTTGGTGCTGCAGTGAGCCCCAGAAGTGAGATGGGATATGGCCCCAAGGGCCTTCCAAGAATTACAACAAATCATTCTGTAGTTGTTTATTAAAGTAGACTGTGATGGCCACCACGGAGGTGGGGTGGGTATTCACTGGGGTGATGGGAGCCATCTGGGGAGAAGGAAGGTATCTGGGTGGGTGATGGTGTATGATAAGGGAGATGTCAGGTTGGGCCTGGAGGAGGAGATGGCCAGTGTTTCATGGCCCTTGCAGAGGGCAAGGCATGTGTAAAGAGGTCCGGGGGCAGGGAAGAGTAGGTAATGGTGGAAGAAATAAAGGCCAGTGAGGGAAAGAGGCGAGAGTGGGAGTATGGAGCTTTGTGACTTATGGGCTGCAGGGTGTCTTTGAAGCCATCAGAGTGATAGAGTGACACGAATGTCATGGGCTTTGGATCCTTGGGCTCTTGTCCTGATGCCCTATCTCACAGAGCTGTGTGACTGTAGATAAATTAATCTCTTAGGGACAGTGACAGCACCTAGCTCCTGGTGTCCAGGAGGCTCAGAAATGGACAGTGTCACAAAGCACATCAACTGTGCTTTTTTCACCCAGTACACATGACTGTGAGCAGAATATATGTGTCTCCCCTAAACACGGTGTAATGTTGCATTCCTTTTTTCCTCAGTAGTAATGTGCAAATATTTTTTAAAAAATAAAGAGGGCTGGGGATGTAACTCAGTGGCATAAACACGTGCGTGGCAAGCAGAAGGTTCTGTTTGATCCCCAGTACCACCAAAAAAAAAAAAAAAAAAAAAAAATTAAAGGCAATAAAAATTGAAAAGCATTAAGAACTATATAGAGGGCCATCCAGATAGCTCAGTGAACTAAAGCAGCTGCCTAGGCAGATGCAGGGACTGGGTTTTGATCCCCAGCCTGCCCTGCTGGCCCCACCCCGGGCGCCCTGAGACTGTGACTGAGATGGGGCGTGGTGTTACGCACCTGTAGTCCCAGCGCTTGGGAGACTGAAAACAGGAGGATCCCTGTGAGTCTGACCTATGTAGTGAGACCCTGTAGACCCTGCACTAAATAGATAAAAAAGAACTATATAAAGAGTTTCAAAACAAGATGATAGGAAATCAACAATAGTTGTTGTATGGTATTGTAGATTGTATCATCAAAGTAGTTGTTTAGGGGGCCGGGGAGATGGCTCAGTGGCATAAGTGCTTCCCCGGCAAATACAAGGGCCTGAGTTCAATCCCCAGTTCTGCCAAAAAAAAAAAAAAAAATAGTTGTTCAGATTACCAAATATAAGCATGCAAAATTGGTTTAAAAAATTAAGCATTAACTGCTCCTTTCAATAAACCAATAGAAATTAGTAGTACAAGTATCTTAGGTAACTTGTATATACATATATATAAAAGAAGAAAGGAAAATTGTATACATATATTATATATATATATATATACTTGATTATTTAGCCTTCTTTTCTCCTTTCCTTCATCCCAGTTCTTTCCCTTCAATCAGTTTCTTTCCCATTTACAATATCTACTGTACTTTTGTTCAGTCTTTCGGTTTCTTATAGTAGGGTGACAGTACGATGTCTACACATGTGGGTCTGATGACTATCCATTCTATTTCATTACAGGTTGCCACGCCTGCGTCCATTTGAAAACATTGATGAGATACATGGCAGGGGTCTGCTGAACTACTGGAGCTCAATAACAGTGCCTTTCTCATCGTCCTGGGCACTAGAAATTCACTTTGGCTGCCTTGAGACAGAGGATGGGGCGGTCAAGCTAAGTGGCCGGTCGGTGTCTACGTCCTGATGTTGTGGAAGGACCCTGGTCTTTACTCCCATGCTCAGGACCTGGGAGGGTACTTCACGCTGGGCTCCGGTTGCAGATAAACCAGCAGGGTACGTGTAAGGTATCCCAGCTCTCTCGGTCCTTGGGGAACTGACTCCTCCTATTCCAGGAGGTCGCGCTGGGCTGTGTGGCTTAGTTTTCTTTGAGTTGATTATTTGTGCTCAGAATAGCTTTTCCTGGAAGCCTCAGAGCCACTAGAAGCCACCCACTTCTTTATTTTAACTTGTTGTGCCATCTTTCTACTTCCCTTTTCAAAGCCAAAGGCCAGAGCCTCAGTGGAATTCATTTGCATTTTCCACTAAGCGCACTATATTCTGCTTGGGACCCAGCATACAGAACTGTGCCCTGGTCCCCAGGCCCTGTCCTCTGCCGATCTTTTTCTCTGAGAAACACATTCTGGATCTGGGTGCAGAAGTTTCAAAGAAAGCCGTGAGAGGTGAGTTTCAAGGGCCAGGCAGGGAGGCAGCCCAGTGACCCTGATTTCCCAGCAGGCTTTGCGAACCCAAGACCTCTGCTGTCCACAGAAGTTAAGAAAACCCTTTGGCTCCAAAAACCTGGTCATTGAAATCACTCTCAAAGGACAGTGTGAGTGGCACTGGTCCTTAAGAGAAGAACATTGACCAACAATGTCATTTCTTCTACTTGGAGGCACGAGGCCTAGAACTTTTTTTGATGATCATGATGTTGATGGTGGAGGTGGTAATGGTTATGGGCTGATTATGTCCTCCCCACCAAAAAAACAAACAAACAAACAAACAAAAAAACTCAGACCTTGAAGCCTTAATCCTAGTACCTTAGAATATGATTGTGTTTGAAGCGGGGGCCTTTAATGAGGGGACTAAAGTAGAATGACATTGTTAGGGTGGACAGTATTCCTATCCGACTGTGTCCTCATAAGAAGAGGCCACATGCAGGGACACCAAGGCTATGAGTGTCCAGGGGGTGACACAGGGAGAAGGTGGCCATCTATAAACCAAAGAGGGAGGCCCCAAGATCAGATCAGCTCTCTGCTGCCTTGACCCTGGATTTTCAGCCTTGTGAACTGGGAGAAAATACACTTCTGGGGCATGAGCCACCCAACAGGCACTGGTGCTTTGTCACACTGGAGTGACAAAGTGGTGGTGACAGGAGTTCCATGGTGGCGGTGCGGGCAGCGATGGGACTGACAACAGGCAGCGTGGGACACGCACGCACTCCGTGCTTTTCTTCAATCATCTCACCCAAACCTTATGCCCATGCTAAGTCGTCTGTCTGGGGTTCCAAGAAGTAGTGACACCAGACCGGCCCTGGTGCCTCTGCCTTGACCTCCACTGTCCCTGCCTAGCAACTTGGAGAGTCCCAGGGCCTGTGCCAACACCTGACAGCCAATCTTTCTGGTTGTGTGTTAACTCCAATGTCAGCTTCTTGGTACAGAAGCTGCAGTTCAGAGCAGTCCGCAGTCCACAGTCACGCACTGAGTGTGTTCATTTGTGGTGGCTGATTGTGCAAATTACCACGACCTTTGTGGCTTAAGACCACAGAGATTGATTCTGTCACAGTTCCAGAGACTCTGAGGCTAGAACCAAGGGGGGTCAGGGCCCGGGTCCTTTTGGAAGCTCAGTGGGAGACTCTTTGTCCTCTTCCAGAGTCTGCTGGCTGCCGGCATTCCCTGCTTGTGGCCGCAGCACTCCCATCTCTGTCTTCACATCACCTTCTGAATGTGCCCTTCTCTGTGTCCCATCTCTCTGTTCCACTTGGGAAGGGGCAATGGTTACCTCTGTGGGCCCACGGGACATTCCAGGGTAAGTGTCTGGCCCCAAGACCTTCTTAACGTAATATTCACAGTTCTGGCATTAAGACATGCAGACATTTTTTAGGGCATTTTTCTTCCCTACTGGCCAGAGTGAATGAATGGTAGAGTGAGGTCTGATATCAGAGCTCCTCTGGCTCCAAAGCCTGGAGTGACAGTGAGGGGCCGCTAGTCTACGGCGTCTCTCGTCGCCCTTCATGCAGTGCTGTTTCTGCTGCAGCTCCAGTGGGGGCTGGAGTCACAGGGTGAGCAGCTCAGGGCCGCTGGGCCTTTGACACGGCAGCTGGGCTCCTGAACACCTGCCCTATGAAACCTGTCATGTGGTCCCTGAGACTCACTTTGCAGTAACAAAAGACCGGAAGCTTGCTAAATATCATCCCCCAGGGGACTGGCTAAATAACTATGACATCACCTGAGCTGCCATTCAGAATAATAAATCAGACCCATCCATAGTGGCGGGGAAAGAGAGCCGTGCTGTGTTGTTAATGGGACAGATAAAATTACCTGTGGTCCCTATTAAAACTCAAAGTTAAAATTCAGTCTTTCAATTGTGCTAGCCACACTCCAGGCCTTCACAGATGTATGTACCCCGGATGGTAGAGACCTAGAACGTTCATGTCATCTTAGAGAGACACTGTTAAGGGTCCAGGAAGAACACTTTTACTTTGTGCTATAGATGTAGGTACTGGAGATTTTTTAGGTTACTGGAGATTGAAGGCAAGACTTCCACACTCCCTAGCCTTAGTTTTTTTAGAAAAACATTTTGAGTCCTGGGGATTTAGCTCAGGGGCGCAGTGCCTGCCTGACAAGTGTGAAGTCTTGAGTTTGATTCCTGGTACCAAAAGCAAAACCAAAACAAAATTGAGGCAGGTTCTTGCTAAGTCACTCGGTTCCCCGGGCTAGGTGAGAAGTGATACTTCTGCTGCCTCAGCTTCCCAGCACCCTGGGATTGCGAGTGTGAATTGCCACATCCAGCCTGCTTTTCTTTAAAAGTAGTAAACAAGCACATATGCTATTATCTGATAGGTAGGAACACATGGGGTTTCCAAGGTAGCATTCTATTCTTTAAGGTGCTAATAGTTTATTACTATTCTATTTAAAATGTATGTGTATCTATGCACTCTTTTATGATAATGAATATTATAAAATATCTGAGAAGAAAAAGCACACACATAGAGTGGCTGCTCCCAGGACTGCAGCCTGGCCTACTGGGCCCGGGTCCCTTTCTCAGAGGCCATGAGGTCACCAGAAGCGAGGGAAGGGTTGCTATTTCCCTGTGTGGTCATGGCTTGGCAGTTTAGAAACAACAGTGTTATTTTGTTTATTTAGCCAGTGCTTAAGCAGCACTTGCCGTTCTCTAGCTATAGTTCCAAACACTTCCCAAATATTTACTCACATAACCGTCCTGCAACCCTGAGGTCCTCATGGCTCCCTCCTAAGGGGAGAAAATCAAGCCCCAGAAGTCAAATAACCCACTGAAGGTCGCATGGCCAGGAAGGGGTGACTGTCTCGTGAAAGCAGTCTGGGCTCTTGGTGTCCTCCAATCCCCATCAAAGAGGGCTGTAGGGTTTCTTAGGACAGTGTATTTACCTCAGGGGCCGGAGATTTCTATTTCAATATCAAATCTCAAGAGTGATGTTCCTAACTGACCTACGAGTGTCGATTTCACTTATGGTTGAGTTTGGTAGCACAGCTCAGTGGGGAAGCATTGGGGAATCAGGCCGATTGAGCCACCAGTTTGTTAAAGACTTTCCACTCATGAGCTGTGTGCCCTTGATGTGTGGTGGTTGAGGGGGTTCTTCCCATGGTGACAGTGCATGGCACCCTGTCAGGAAAGCAGCGGATGCCTTGGCAAGTCTTATCTTTTCCTTCAACTGAGCCCAGAGATAAATAGAGTTACCTTGTGAGGCCCGGGGGACTTTCTAGACCAGGCATCAGGGAGCATGAGTCCCAGCCAGTCCTGACCTTCTTGCACCTTCCTGGCCACCTTGGACAACACCTCATGTGCTTTTGCCTCTCTGATTTGTCACATGTAGGTCACCCCAAGTCCATGCCCAGGGGCTGGTTCCACAGCAGGTGGACACAGGACGTGTGGCCTTTCCCTGTTCTCTGGCCAGCTTAGAGAGGCTTCTTTCCGTGGTTCTCTGGGGCAGCCCTTTGGCTCTGTCCTCAAGTGGGAACTGTGGGGACTACCTGGCAGGATCTGAAAGGGGCAGAATTTGGGAGGTGGAAAATGAGTCACAGGAAGCTCCTTGCTGGTGTGCCGCTTGGCTCTGGGCCCGGCAGTTGTGGTCTCATCCGTTGGCCACACATGCACCTTGTGTGGTGGCAGCTGTGATGTGGATGGGGAGGCTGTGCGCTTTGCTAGATGTGGAGATGGCCCAGGGCTGTGGCCCAGAGAGTGCAAGCTGAGGTGTGGAGGGGACAGGAGCCACTGAAGTCCCCCAAGTCTCACATCCTGTTTGGGCAGTGAAGGCCAACAGTCCATTCTCTTTCCTTTCCTTCCCTGTCCAAGTGCCATGGGGTGGGGGCAGTGCCACTATCCTAAGCTTAAGATCTTCATAAAAGGAGTTAATATCCCTGTAATGATACAGTTAAACAATGCTTTATGGTTCCACTTAAAGAAGGTTGGTGAAATGGACCAGGCCTTAACAGAGGGACCTTCACGGGCGGGTGACACCCTGCACCAGCCAGAGCAAGGGAGCTGCGGAGAGATTCTAGCTTTTATTTCTCTGCACCTCACTCACTGGCTTGCATAAATTCTTTTTATGAATTCTGCACCTGCGAAAGTGACAGTGATACAGACAGAGACTTTCTGTGAAGTTTAGCAGGCCTAGGATGACTTCCTCAACACTGAGTGATAAATTCAGTAACTACTAATTCATTCTGAGCATGGTGTACAGAGGCCAAGACTATACAAGAAAATGGTACCAAACCTTTCCTTTATAAAAAAAGGTAAGCAGTGGGGAAAGCCACTTGTTCTATGGCCGTCAGTAGTACACATCTACTGCCTCTGTGCCCATTGAGGGTATCTCCTTTGTGGGTGTCTCCTTGTGGACATCCTAGTGCCTGCTCAACCAGTCTCTCTCCTCTTCCAACAAGGTAATATGTCTAACCTGGGTTGATGTCTCTCCTGTCCTTCTTCCAGTAGCTGGAGCTGTTAACCTTTCTCCCCTGCTATCCTGAAGGTTAGCACTTAGGGCTGGAAGCATTTTTTTTTTTTTTTTTTTTGTCATTAGTTTTCTGGGAGTTGGAGACAGGAGGGAGAGTTGGCAGAGAGACTATTTCTGGGATAAACCTATTAAACCCTAAAGAAGAGGCTGAGGTCGAAGGAGTATTGTCAGTTCAAGACCAGGGATATAAAGTGGGCCCAAGGTCAGCCTAAACTGCATAGAAAGGTCCTCTCTCAAAAACACCAAAACAAACAGACAAAAATACCCTAAAGAAAAGAATAACTGCCAATCAAACGGTCAAACTTGGGGTCTTTCCTGCTGTCTTTCACAGTGATTTAAGATTCAGGCTCATCTTAAGTCATTCATTTTAGACTTTGGATTCACCAAGCAACAAGGGACTGAAATTATAGAACCAGAGGTGCTGAGGTGAGGAGGAGATCCACAGGTGTGCCTGAGGCCGTGGGTGTGTCTCTGTGTTGAGTGTGTCCTCTCATCTCAGTTTATCTCTCCCTGCCCTATGACACTTTTAGCACCTGGGAACTTTAGACTCCATGTGTCCTAAAGTCACCAAAGCTGGAGTGGCCAAGTTCAGACTTGAACCCAGATTCATTTCGAAGTACCTTTATCAGTGAAGCCATAAAGTCTTGTGACCTGCTGTGCTGGAACAGTATAGTATTTATGACCCCCAACTCTGTAGGGTGAGATGGATTTAGATAAGCAGTGAACAAAAGGAAGAGAATTCCGCACAAGGCGAGCGATCAGAGCAAGAGCATTAGTGGACAGGAGTGTGATAGGAGCAGTGCTTCCTGCTTGTAAAGTCCATCGGTCAGGCCCAGGGTCCCAGGGCTAGCGTACTTATACGTGTCAGCACTCAGGAGATATTTATTGCATGAATGAATACACGAAGAGTTACCTTTCCTACAGGCTGTGACTCTCTCAGGAGGACAGGGACTAGGTAAGAAAAATCTTTAGCTGTTCTACATTTTATAGTGGCGAATAAGCATTCAACTCACAGGTGGGTGTGGTGGTAGCACGCATTTGTAACTGCTGTCCACTGGGAGGCTGAGGCAGGAGGACTTCAACTTGGAGACAGGTAGGAGAATATAATGTCCTGGTGAGAAGTGTCTCAACACTGAATGAATGAATGAACCTGGTATGTAGCTCAGGGGGAAGGCTATTGGCTTCAGTTTCCAATACTGTGATGGTAGGTTCACAGGGGTGAGATATAGCTGAGAAGAGAACTTGTTCTGTTACTAGGTTTTGGGGTGCTGGAGTCTTCTAGAGTTGGTTTCAAAGTTTTTGCTCTTTTAAACAAAGAATTGGTAGTGACAGGCTCAGAAGGTAGTAAGGTTTTACATCAAAAGTATGAAGGAAATGGTGTCCTGCAGGGCGGGTTTGGGCTGAGTAAAAGGAAAATACTAGAGGTGAGAGCGGAATCCTTTAGGTGAGAGAACACGCTGGCCGAGGGCTCAGGGCCACCAGCTTCCTGTGTCTCCCACTCGGCCCTAGTCTGCCCTTTCCATAACCACCGCAGTTTTCTGGAGATGGCCACGCCAGGGCTTTGGGAACTGTTTTGCTTGGGTCCCGGGACTCTAATTAGGTCGCACCTGCTTCTCCAGCTGGTTGGCCCAGCCCTAATCTCCTGCCTCCGTACTTTGGGAAATACCAGGCCACGCATGTGGACCGTGGACTGGCGGGACAGTGGCTCCTGGGTTCCCGCCAGTCTCAGCATTGTCTACAAAGCTGTCTCTAAGTCACAGCACCATGGGATCTCAGACGTCCCATCCCCCCAGGCAGGGAAAGAACCCCAGAGGTTGAGTCATGATGGTTTGGATGGGGACCCCTAGCCAGCCTCCCTGGAGACATTGTCTGCTCAGCCCAGGAGATCTCAATAAAGCCTGCCCTCTCTCTTCAGGTGTTGCCTAAGAGTGCGGTTTTCAAAACTGCCGAGGGCCAGAAGCAGCCCTGAGGGAAGCCTTTTCCGTGGGCAGCTGGAAACTTCTGGTCCTATAAAGCCAAAGCCAACCCCTTGCCTGGACTTATGACCCGCGGCTTCACACCCGACCTGCTCACCGAGTGCCACAAGATGGGCTCCTTCCGCAGGCCGAGGCCGCGCTTCATGAGCTCGCCGGTGCTCAGTGACCTGCCCCGGTTCCAAGCTACCCGGCAGGCTCTGCAGCTGAGCTCCAACTCGGCATGGAACAGGTGAGGAGCTGGGGGTGGGCTAGAGAGCTGCCAGGGTTGGGCAGGGCCAGGGCACTTCTGGGGGCTGGCTGACCGCCTGTGCTTCTGGGATCTCTGCTCCGGAAAGTCCTGAGATAAGGACAAGTGATGAGGCCCTCTCCTCCCCTCCCCTCTCCCTTTCCCTGCCCCTCTTTCCCTCTCTTCCCCCCTTCTCTCCCCTTCGCTTTCCCCTCCCCTTCTCTCCTTTTCCCCTCTTCTTCTCCCCCTTTCTCCTCCCCCCTTCTTCCCCTGCTCCCTCTTCCTTTCTTTTCCTTTTTTTCTTCCTCCCACCTTTCATCCTTCAGACAAAGTCTAGCCCAAGCTGACATTGATTTGCAATCCTTCTGCCTCAGGCTGCTAAATGCAGGGATTATAGGATACACCACCATGTCCAGCTAAAGTTTGCTGTTGTCCCGTGTGGCCATTCACTTTTCTTGTTTTAGTATATTGAGAAAGTAGATCACTCTGAGCCCGTCTGCGCAGTCCGTTTCCCGCACTGCACGGCTGGATGGGGTTTTACAGTTACTGTTCCCATCCTTTTTCCCACCTCACACTGCTGAGAGCTGGCTCAGGTAAGTGGCCTCAGGCAAACTGCCCATCTCTGAAGAGCTGAGTGGATGGCATGAGCCAAGGCTTAACAGAGACTTGGAGCCTCAGACCCTTGGGAGAGGGGACATGGAGCTTTTTGGGGTGTCTATCCACCGTCATATGGCTCATGAAGCGGTCTGAGTGAGTCAGTATGGTCTTATGCTGCCATGGGCTCTAGTCTTCAAATCTGTGTAGATTCTTGTGGAATAAATTAAATTCATCAACTTTTAAAGCTTTGCAGAATTCTTTGTAGTTTGGGTTCTTATGGAGGTTTTTTTTTTTTAATGAATGCATATAAAAGTAAGACTCTGCTGATGGAGGCAGAGGGAGCTATCAAATGTTTGGGCATGAAGTGGACCCTTGTTTTTTCAAAAAGGCCCAGAATCTTTGGTGTAGACACAATTCTAACCAGCTTTCTGCTGTCCTGTTGGGTTGAGCTCCTCAGAGTGCAGAGTTAAACCCCAACTGTGGCCTCTTGAGGAGGGACTAACTCTCCTCTGCCTAGATATCCCCAGGGGACAGGAATAGAAGGGGACAGGGAGGCTGTTTCCCCAAGGAAAACACTATTAGAATCGCAAGGATGATCATTATATATGTCAAAAGTATATCAATGAAATGTATTTTAGAAAACCACAAGGATGCTATGGACAAAATATGCCCAAGGGACCCTTCCAGCAACATGTGGAGCTGGGGGCGGGGGGGCAGAGGGACAAGGTGGATGATGGTGGTGAAAGTGTGTTATGTGCATGGATGAATCTTTCAAAATGAAACATTAAATAAAAAAAAAAGGCAGGCTCCATTGAAATACTCTAGGTAAGATTTTTGACAATAGAAATTTGAATTCTCAAGTATAAAAACCTTAAAAAAGAATAGCAAGGAATTGTCCTTCCTCATGTGCCCCGCTGGGCCACCGGCTCCCCTGAGAAGACAGTGGCTTCCTAGCTGAATGCATCCCAGCCACGCTTGTCTCCTGCGCATGGCAAACACTGATTTGGACAACCGTGAGCCCCATGTGCTGGCCCTGCAGTGTGCCGGGAGCTGGCCCAAGCTCTGGCTACTTACTGCTGTGCACACCGTGGGGCTGCCAGCGAGGTGAGGGGAAAGGCTATCGGGGGCCTGCGAGGATGTGGGGGTGTCTGCTTGAGCCCGCCTTCCTCCCCAGGGCCCCTGAGGGGGAAATGAAGATTCCACTGCCGGGAAGTGCAGCCACGGATGCGCCATGGGCTTCCTGGCTGTCCTTTGTGCCGTCACTCCCACCGTGTGTGTGGAAACGTTCCGGCAGGCAGACTGTCTAACCAGGGGTGGCTTTTGTTGTTTCCCTGCAGTGTCCAGACTGCCGTGATCAACGTTTTCAAAGGGGGCGGCTTGCAAAGCAACGAGCTGTATACACTGAATGAAAACATCAGGTATGTGCAGGCCAGACCAGTGCCATTGCCCACGAGGACCCAGGCTGGTGCAGAGGGACCAGCTGACCAGGAGCCTTGCCCTCAGGTTTTGAGACATTTTTCCTCCTTGGTTCTCATTGTTTCTGTCATCTATGATGCTGCCCTTATGGCTGTTGTGTTGACACCTTTATCTGTTTAGATTTCTGATTCACAGTCTGTAGATTGGTCATGTAGAGTGTGTTTATGGTGGTGGTAAGGAAAGAGACTGAGAGATAGTATCTGTCACTTGCTCTGTGAATGTGTATTGTGCTGTGATTAACCGCTAAGAACCCTGGTAGGCTCTGTACTTGGTGGTTAGAACCTAAAGCTTAAGATTCATTGTTGTTCTTTTTTTCTTTTTTTTTTTTTGATATGGGAGGAAAATACGTATTCAGAATTGGCCAACTGGACTCAGTTTAGATGATACCGATTTTGTTGGCAACATCCCATGCGTCATAATCAGGAGCCAGTCGAGCATATGCCTTCTTCTCTGTCCATCAGGCCTGATTAGGGTATCGACCTTGGCAACATCGATGTCATAGAGCTTCTTCACAGCTTGTTTGATCTGCTGCTTATTGGCTCTGACATCCACAATGAACTCAAGTGTGTTGTTGTCCTCGATCTTTTTCATGGGTGACTCTATGGTCAGGGGGAACTTGATGATGGCATAGTGGTCAAGCTTGTTCCTCCTGGGAGTGCTCTTCTGAAGGTATCTGCCTCTGGAGCCACCAGAGTCTTGGATGGTGAAAGATGTGTGACGTTTGTATCTTCTTTTTGTGGCTGTGGATGCCTTTCAGCATGGCCTTGCTTTGGCTTCAGCTTTGGGAGGGGCAGGGGCTTCCTCCTTTGCCTTCGGCGCCATTTTGGTGAAAAGGCTCTATTGTTCCTTCTGGAAATGAGGAGGTTATCCAGAAATATTCAAGTACCACCCCAGAGTCCTGGTGCCAGTGTGATAATAGGAACAAAGATGGGTGTGGGCCCTGCTGTCCCCGAGGTTGCATCTCCTTGGGGAGATAATCATTATTAAATGCGTCACACTACTAAAACGTAGAGGTGCCACTGTGACAGCCTACAGGACAACTGGTGTGATGAAAAGGTTGTCAGTGTGATTTGGTCCTGCGGAGGAGGCCAGGAACAATAGAGGAGACACGGGTGGTGGGAATTCACTAGGTTCGGAAGGCTGCAGGTCAGGGAGCCCGCAGCTGTAGGCTGTCTAGCTGCAGTAAGGAACTGAAAGAAGGCTCGTGTGGCACAGCACTGGAGGTTGAGGGCGGGCTTGAGTTTGCCTCTTGGAGAAATGAGGGCAGTCAGGTGGCAGGAGCACCAGGGTCTGCTAGAGAGAGGAAGTGGAACCAGCTGGCTTTTTAATGCCCTGGTGCTCACTGGGCTCCTGGAATGTGCGGTGGAGAACCGAAGGCTAAAGACCCAACCCCTAAGTGGGCAGAACAGTAAACAAGGCTGTTACTCAGGTCCTGTTTACACTGAGTGAAGGCCTGTGCTAAGGTCAATAGGGGTGTTTTAAGAGCCCTGCTTTTATTAAAGTCTTTGGCGCTTATAAGTAAACAGAATTGTGTGGAATTTCTACCCGTGTGCTTGTGGTTCATGTCATAATTACATAAATATGGAAGGAGACAAAAGAGGTGGATCATCTAGCCCAGGGACTGATTTTTACAAAGGAGGAAACTGGGGTCTCAAGAAGGTGAATGACAGGGGCAAAGCTGGGTTGCCAACCCCCAGAGGACAAGAGCTCAGTTTTCCCAAAGAAAGATCTTGCCTGTTCTATGAATTTCTTTAGCTCCAATAGAAGTATAAATAAATAGAAGAGACTCAGGAATGTGCTAATTGTTCCTCCCTTTGGAAGCAGATCCTGAAATTGTACTAGAAAGTTCCTTTTGTGGGTAGCTAGGAGAAGTAGGAGACCAAGCCAGCTTTCAGCTGCCTCACTCTTGCAGGGACTGCTGGTTTCTCGGCCTGCTGGTGCCAAGCGGGTGAAACCAGTCCAGCTGCAGGGGGGTGAGGCCCTGCCCTTCCTCTAAGGTAGATGGATGGTGCTGTCATCACCCAGCTCCAGTCTTCTTTCTCAAGAACTGGAAATTTAAACTCTTAAATGTGAAATTTCCTGACTTTTCAAAGTTAGTAAATAACCTACATTTCCCCAAACACCGATACAAGCCAAAGAAAACACACTTGTGGCCTGAGTGAGCCCAGCAAGCTGCTGGCTACCAAGAGGACTGTAGCATGCATCAGGAAGCTCTGCTGGCCGCAGTGTTTCATCCCAGGCAGCCTAAGCACCAGCCCATTCAGAGTTCTTTGTCATGTGCAAGTGACCAATGAGAAGAAAGAGCAGATATTTCACTTGCTGAGGATCATGTAACTAGTAAGGTGGAGTTGGGGCTTGAACTCCTATCTGATTTAGGCGTCTATGTTATTCTGCTCCAACTGCTATAACAAATACCAGGGATGGGATAACAGAAACAACACAACTTTGTTTTTCAGTGTTCTAGAGGGTGGAAACTGTAAGATCAAGGTGCTGTTCAGCTTGGCTCCTGGTGAGGGCTCACTTCCGCCCTTGTAGTGACACCTTCTCACTGCATGCTCTCCTGACCTCCTCGCTGTGCACGCCAGTGGAGAGAGTGAGCTCCTTGGTGTCTCTTTTCAGAAGGACACTAATCATTTGGAGGGCCCCAGCCTCCTGACCTCCTCGGCTCTCAAAGGCCCCACTTCCAAATGCCAGCACATTGGGGTCAGGGCTTCAATGCAGAAATGGAGAGGGCACAGCTCAGTTCATGGCAGCACCCTTGCTCTTTGCCCCCCTATTGTAATGCTGGTGGGAGAAGTTTGACAGTGGGGGGATGGTTAAGCTGACAGCTCCTGACCTTTCTGCCATTGTTCCAGCCCCAAGGCCTCGGTGAGCGTATCTTTCCCTGCATCCTCACTCTTCACCCCAAGGTCCAGCCCTCCTCTATCTCCCTGTCCAGTGTGGGGATGCTGCTGTCTGTCTGTTCTCTCTGCTGTGAGTGGTGGGAACCTCTGATGGTCAGGGTCTGAAGCCCTCTGCTCAGATGCATCCTGAGACTTTCGGAACCAGACCTCATCCCACCGCTATTTGCATGGTTCTACTCTTGAGCCTTCTCCAGCAGTGTGGGTGGAGTGGAAGCTTTGACTTCAGCGCAGAGACCCAGAGCACAGCTGGAGATATGGAGCATGTCCCTGACACTTAGGTGACCCAGATGTCTCCTGTTGCATAAGACAAGCTGGACCACATGTGCTGCCTCGTCTGCAGCACCTCGGTGGACATAAACACAGCTGTTCTTCCATCAGGATCTGACATGCTGAACTGGACACACTGCTGTCCACCACGTCTAGCACACACTTCCTTTCGTTTTCCCTTAAGGAATACTGGCTTGCAGGATAGATCCATATACCCGACAGGCCTGAGGCGCAAGGGTGGAGAGCATGAGGTGGTAGGAATGTAAGGAAGAAGATGGAGAAGAGGACATGTTGTTGAGGGCCTACTTTGCAGTCACTTGTGTGAATCCTACTCTTTGTCAAAGGTCTGTGTTAGATTCAGTAAATTGTTAAGAGAGCAGCTTTTGGATTCAGAGCCTAAGCGTCAAGATTGGTTTAACCAAGTGACCTGGGGCGAATTGTTTCAATTTCCTAAATTTGTTTCTTATCTTATAAAGTGATAATGATAATAATGCCACCACCCTCACTGTGGTTGGGAGGACGGAGATAATGCTATTGCATCTACAGCATAGGACCCAGGGCAAAATGTTTAATAAGTGTTGGCCATTATTATTCTCATTACTGAGAATATTTAGGAGTGCTAAAGCAATCGACAATTCAGTGATGGCTCAGAGCAATGCGATGATGAGGTTCCCTGGGACAGTCCTGTGTAGAGTTGTCCAAGCTCACTCTGACTGGAGAGTTGGACACACTCCTCAGAGTGTACGCATGGCACTGAAGCTTGGGCAAGGCTGAGTTCTTACCAGGCAGCCAGTTGTTTCACTTTCTGTGGAGACAAGAACAAGAGGAAATGACTCTTTCAGTTCTCCATTTCACCCAACGCAACTGGTAATAAAGTTTTTGATGGATTGCCTGGGTCTGGTGTGAAAGCCTGAGTCATCTTCCCTGGGTCATCGTACCAGTCGGACCTGGCACTGTTTCTAACTAGGGAGTTAGGTTGAACCTGGGAAATGGGACCGTGTATACACATGAACCACGCCAGGATGGTAGGTGATTTATGTCTACTGGCTCTGGTAAAAGCCTCTGCGAGCAGATTCTTGAAGCAGGCTTTCACTTTTTGGTTGGCTATGTGTGGAGGGAGGACTCTTTGTTTCTCTTACTCATTTATATTGTGTGTGTGTGTGTGTGTGTGTGTGTGTGTGTGTTGTGCTCTGCTATAAGAACATGCATTCCTGGTCTGGGCTTTGGGACAGCCATTGAGTTAGGTGGTTCTCCCTCCTGGGAGTGACAGAGGGACCTCAGTGGGTGATTTTAAGTGGGGCGCTGGTAGAATCAGGATGTGTGTGGGGAACAGGCCCCTAATTATATTTTGGGGAGTGTGACGCCAAAGGTGGGAATCCAGTGGAAAAAGCAGATAAGCACAGAGCTGTCTGCCTTCATTCACTCCATGCCCACGACTCCGCAAGAGGACTTTTACTCTGCAGAAATAAATGCTCAGAGATGAGGTTTCCGGGAGCCAGAGATGAGTTATCTGCAGCTCGCCTGAGGCAGGAAACGCACATTTTCCTTCTTTCTTTAATAACCACGCTGCTTCTATTGGGGGGGAGGTGGTGTGAAGGAAACCCCCAAAATTTTTTCAAGGGAAGAGGTGGTTCCACGAATCATGCTTGGTCTCAGATAGCTCTGGGGGGTGGGGGCAGGAAACATTTTCCTTTTGAGTCAGTTTGCTGCTAGAGTCCCAAGGGAAATCCAGAATGCTAAGCTACAAAAATAGAATTCTTCTCTGTCTCTTACGGAGTCTGTGGAGGGCAGTGGGTAGCACAGCTGGCAGCAGTATTTAGGGCAATGGGGAAGAGCAGGAGTGTGGCTTCAGCCTGCAGCCTGGCCAGAAACATTGGTCTGAGCCTCAGTTGTGCAGGGTCACCCGGGGAGCAGGCAGGGTGTGCCAGGCATGCTTCGTGCTCACTTGCAAACGGCTCCCCTCTGTGCCTTGACGGGACAGGCACTGCTTTATGAGTGAGGCAGGAGAGGCCAGAGAAGTGGGAGAAGTAGCTCCCAGGAGTCACTGAGCTAGGATTTGAACCCCGGCCTCCTGTGTTGTGGGAGGTACACATGCTCGGGCTGGGTCACAGAGGTGTCTGGTGTGTGCTGCGTAAGGGCTCCCAAAGGGATCCTGACTTGAGAGGAGTTAAGTGAGGTCTGTCTTGTGGGCCCCGAAGGCTCTGCCCAGTCTTGTGCTGGCACCTCCTGCATGCCTGCTGCGGTTGAGAAGCAGACTTGTCTCTGGAGGCAGGGAGGTAATTAGAGGGAGTGGAATTTGGAACCTTGACAGAGCTGACCTCTGCTGGGCTTGGTCTCAATGCTGTTTTGAAATCTGGACATCTCCCCTTCAATTCTGGGTTTCTAGACTCTGGAAAGTTCAGATCTGGCCACTACAGACCCACAGTCTGGCATAGAACTGGCTGGGGAAGCCGGGTACTGGTCTGGGCTTTAGAGGAATATTCCTCAGCCCTCAGCATGCCTACCTCCTTTCTGCTTGTCTTTCTCCTTGCCCCTGCTGCTGGGGGGGGTGCCATTGCCCAGTCTAGATGAGGTCTCCCTTTGAGTGGTTCTCAGGGTCAGTCTCCTTATCTGCAGATTGCATCTGGAACTGCTCTGGGAAGTGGCAAGAATGATGAGAAAAGTATGGGATAAATTTAAAAAAAAATTTGAACTCTCAACGTAATTTAAAATCACACCTTGTATTTCAAGGTGCTGAACCATGGGTGGCCTCTGGGTGGCCTTTTCATTCTTCATCGCAGTAGGGAAGAGAAGAGGGACAGCGGAGGGGTGTCGCTGCTCCTGTCCCTGCTTTTATGCAGAGGACACTGTGGCTCATGTCTGGGGGGGCTTTATGAGTTTCCTCTGTCCTTGCCAGCTGTGCCCGCTGTCCCCTGCCCTGCTGTCCACTGGCTGGCAGCTGGCTCGGGAGGGGTCACCTTTACCTTCTGTCCCATGGGCATGGAAGTGGCAAGGACAAGACAATGAGGTGCGAGGTGATGAGCCTGTGTCCTCAGGAAATCCTGCCCGCAGCGGTGGTGTCTCGGCACAGCCTGGGAGGGAGACGGGTTGAGATCATAAAGCCCAGTGACCCCTTCCCCTTTGTCCCATTGCGGCTCCTTTTGGCTTTGGCCTGAACTTCGTGCCATTTCCCTTTTTGGTTGGTTCTCACACAAACGCTCCCTTCCCACTGCTCTCAGCTTCCTCCTTCTCTCAGTCTAGCTCAGTGCTGGGCAACTGTTAACAGTGCCGTTCTATTTTCAAATGCAAACCGATCTGTACGTCCAATATGGGAACCAAACTGAATGGGTGCTGTGTGCGGTCCCAGCGACCCTGCTCTCCACGGCTTGGTCTCTCTCTGCCTCGCTATCTTTAGCCCTCTGGTTCATGTGGCCTGGCCCTGACGTCCTACCTGCACCCTGAGTTCCCCTGGGGTGCATCCTCCCAGCTCGAGGCACTGTCAGCCCCACTGTACTTGAGGGAAGATGCACTGGGGAGAAGCTGCAGTCATTGGGGCTGGGGGCTGAGGGCTTCAGAGTCCCCAGGCTGGGTAGAGCTGCACATTAAAAACTACACTGGCCTGGCCTGGCCGCGTGACAGGAACTTTGTGAGAGTTAGTTCATTTCACCCTTGCAGGCACCCAGTGACATGATCTATGATCTGATGTTCTACTTGAGAAAAAGGAAGCAGAAAGGACACCTGGATGGGCTCTAGTTAGTGTTAACAAGAGCTAGGAAGCAGCAGAGCCAGTTAGCTGCCTTCAGGCCCCTCACACTCAATGAGATGCTCGTATCTGGGGTCAGCTTCCCTGTGGCTTAAGAGCAGGCAGCTGATGGTGTGGCGTTGTGTTTTCCTCTAATTTCAGGGATTACAGTGTCCTGCAGAGTTGTGTTGCTCTTCCGCCAGCAGTATCTTCAGCCTTCTGTAGCTCCTCACTAAGGGAACGATGAGAAGGACCACAACTCAGTATTTTCGTGTACATTTTTTTTTAAAGGGACAAACATGTCTTGTGTGCTTAAAAATCAAATTGGCAAATAGTTCGGTTCCAAAGGCCTGCTGGAAACCTAATGCCACAGCCCATCCAGACTTGAACAGCAAGTTACAAGAGCAGAGCTGACCCATGAATTAAGACAGGTGTTCCTAATTTTATTTTTTAAATAAGGTGTCCTCTTCATGCACACTATTCTACATCTTGCTGTTTGATTTTTATTTTGTGTTTAATGTAATTTAGGGCTTTTCATATGATTACTCAGTGTACTTCAACTCTTTGTTATAACCATTGAATAGACTTCCATGGTATGGATGAATGGTAGTTTTTAATGTAGTATCATGTATTTGTTAATTCCTATATTTTGCTGCAGTGAACCTGTCGTGACAAGATGCTGAGATGGAAATAAGGGCTTTGTTAGAGATGGGACAGTACATTCACTGGGCTGTAGAGTCTTGACTTAAATGACAAGCTAAGTCTTCTCTGTTCAGATAATTGTGTACAGTACTCCCTGGAGGGTACAGTATCTGTAGCACTTGGGATTTGATAAAGGACGAGTATGTGATTCTCTTGGACCTGGTTAGAGCCCGTTACATTTAAATATATACAGCAGGTCCCCAACTTTGTGTCTGGTTCCTCCTAATTGTCACGTCTTTTTTTTTTTTTTTTTTTTTTAATGTGTTTATTTGGTTCAGTATTTCACTGTGCAGCTCAGACTCCTGTCTCTGTCTCCCTAGCCCTGGGATGACAGGTGTGTGCCACCATGTGGCATGTGGTATCGTGGATCGAACCCAGGTCCTTGCGTTTGCCAGGCAGGCCCTTAGACTGCCGAGCTACCTCCCCATCCCTAATCATCACCACTTTAAATTCCTCATTCTTTGCCATCAACTGGTCCCCCTCTTCCCCCCTGCCATGGAAGCATCTATTACCAGAATCCATTTGCTAGGTCTTTGTTGCACTAAGTCCACCAGTAGCTCTGTTTCTGCCCCTTTGCAGCTAATTTCCCCTAATAATGCTTTTCCTTCCTGTCATGCTCTGTGGCTTGCTGCAGCCCTGGCCTTTGCCCTCAGTGGATGGCGCAGCCTTCTGGGCCTTTCCTGGTAGAGAAGGAGGAAACCTATTAGATTCCTCAACTGGCCAGCAGCGTGGTGCCCCTCTGGGTCCCAGGTGCTCGACACTTGTTTAACCAGCCCAGCTCTCTGTCACTACTCTCACACCAGCATCAAGCTTTTATCCTTGGTCCAGGATGAGATCCTTGTTTTTTTGTTTTGGAACTGGGGATTGAATTCAGGCCTTTGTGCTTGCCAGGCAAGGGCTTATTCTACTGAGCTATCTCCCCGGCCTCTGTGATCCTCATTTTTGCTCTTGAAAGTCTCCCTTGATCCTGACCTCTTCCTCCCTCTCATACATAGCATCTCCAGGGGCAGCACACTGTTTCACAAGCCTAGATTGCTCAGGACAGCAATTCTACTGGGTAGGATTTGATTGTAAAACTACATTAGTCCCTGTTTCAGCATTCCAAGGACCCAAGATAACTTTTGGAAGCTCAGTCCTCAAAATCATTTTTAGGGCTTGGTTTTGTACTTTCTCATGAGCTGGGCTTCTTCACCTATACTTCTTAGACTTCCCATTGGTGGGAGATATTTCTTCTCTTTTGGGCAGAAGCAGAACTCCTTCTTCTTCCCATCTCAAAGCCTCCTTCCATGGGGGGCTGCTCACTAGGTTACTCTTCTGTATCCCAAAATGCTCTGGTCTTGGGCAGCTGCCCTCAGCCTAGGGACCTTTGAAGCAGGCCTCTCTACTGTCAATGAGAGATGCCCACATCTGGGAAGTCCCTGGGATGCATTAGGGGAAGCTGAATATCAGGATGGAGCCTCTGCCACCAGACATATTGTTTGCAGTGGGAAAAAGGAAGGAAGTTATTTTCCTTGCTCAGTATGTGACGGTGGCTTTTCTAGGGCTGTTTCCAGAAATTCAGTCCTTGAGTGTGTCTTTCTTTTCTCTCTCCATCTCCTTGGGCCCATTCTCTGTGTATTAACACTGTCTCACCGCACCCTGCTGCTTATTGTTGAAGGCTGAGTGTGTGTGAGCGCATCTCCAGGGGCGTTCATACCCGGCAAGGTCATCCAGAACTTCAGCATTTGCCCCCTGAGAACCATAGTTGGTGTGCTGGCGAAGAGTATCATTTGAAGGGTTTGCCCTTCAGGAAGCGTCTGGGCTCTCTGGAGCCAGTTATTCCTGTTTTCATGGCTTTTATCTTGTCAGGATCCATTTATTTATTATTTTAGAGGAAAAAAAAAACAGTAAAAACAGTGGTACAAAATTTCAAAACAAGGCTGGGAAGATAACTTGGTGGTTAAACACCTGCCTGGCAAGTGCAAGGACCCAGGTTTGATCCCTAGTACCACATGCTGTGCCAGCCCCGAAACCAGGCATGGTGATGAATGCCTGTAATCCCAGTACCAGGGAGGCTGAAACAGAAGGGTCATTATAAGCTCGTGCTGCATAGCAAGCACAAATAAATAAATGAATAAATAAATAAATAAATAAGTATTTTTTAAAAAATATTCAAAACAAGATTGTAGGAAAGTGACAATGTTCAACATATTATGCATTGTTACCTTGAAAATAGTTGCTCAGAATGCAAGATACAAGGGCCGGCCAAATAGCTCAGCAGATTAAAGCGCCTTTAAGTAGGCTCAGGGCTGGGGGTTTGATCCCTGGGCCTGCTGTGCCAGCCACTCCCCACCCTCACTGAAACAACAATTGAGATTGGGTGTGGTAGTGCTTGCCTATAATCCCAGCTCTTGGGAGGCTGCAAACAGGTAGATCACTATGAGTCCAATCTAGTAGTGAGACCCTGAACATCCTGGAGATCCTTTCTTAAAATACAAAAAAAAAAAAAAAAAAAAAAAAAAAAAAAAAAAAAAAAAAAAAAAAAAAAAAAAAAAAAAAAAGAAAGAAAGAAAAAGAAAATGAATATAAGATACAGGAATGAAAAACCAAGCAAGCAATATAGGCACATACATATCCTTTCAATGAGCTCATAGCAATTAGTAGTGCATCTAGCTTAATTATCTTGCATGTGTATATATATTCCCTCCCCTTTTTTCTCCTTTCCCCCATTCCAGATTCTCATTGTTTTGCAGCATTTTCTTCTTATTTCACAAGATCCATTGTACATTTTGCATTATCTGCTCTTTCAGCTTCTTACACTTGGGAGACATGGCAATGTTACCTGTCTAAGACTGGTTTAGTTTGCTTATAAGTATGGACTAGAGTTGCATCCATTTCTCTAGAAATGTCTCAAGTTTATCTTTAATAGCTGAGTAATACTTCATTTTGTAGACATGCCACATCTTTTTTATCCACACCTTAGTTGATGGGCATTTGGGTTGTTTCCAAGATTGTGCTATGAGAAATTACACTGCTATCATCATGGGTATACATGGATCGCTGTGGTGTGACATTCTGAATTCTGTGAAAATACCCAGAAGAGAAATAACTGGGTCAAATGAGGCCTCAAGTCCCAGGTTTTTTTTCTTTTTTGCAGAACTGGAGATTTAACTCCCTTATTCTACTGAGCCATCTCCCAAGCCCTTCAAATTCTAGTTTTTTGGGTTTTTTTGAGGAGTCTCCACACTGATTTCCAAAGTGGTTGCACCAGTACATTGCTACCAACAGTGGAAAATGGTTCCTTTGTGTCAGGATTTATTTATCTATTTTATTTTTATTATTGTTATTTAATACAGGGTGTACAGGGTCTCCCTGCTTAGATCTGGACTTGTAGTGATCCTCCGGTTTTCAGCCTCCCAAGCACTAGAATTATGGGCACACACTGCCACACCCAGTCTTCATTGCTGTCTCAGCACGTCCTGGGGGTGGGGCTGACACAGCATGGGGATCAAACCTCTGACTCCTGTGGCTGCCTAAGCAGGTGCTTTAGTCCACTGAGCTACCTGGCTGGTCCTGTGTCAGGATCAATTTAAAAATTGGAGGAGTAGTGATAATCCAAGACGGTCATAGGGATGAGACATCATTTCTACTTTCTAATTTTCTATCCTTAGCACTTAAGGCTTTTGGAAACTACCAAGTGAGTATTTTTAGTACTTTGCTATGCAAGCTCCCCCAAGCTTCTTGGCAGCAGAGAGCTTGTCTGTCCTGCTCACCTGTGTGTTTTCGGTGTTGGGAATCTCCTGTGACTGCTCTCAGATATCTGTTGCCTGGAGGGACAGACTCTCTCCTCACTGCTGCAGTCCCCTCTGATCCTGCCTCAGTCTGTGGGATAGGGAGGAAAGGCGGTCTACGCCATAATACCAAGCCACATTCAAGTCTGGGTGTCTCTGATGGGGTTGGAGCAGAGATGGGGCGGAGCATAGGAATTGTTGGGGTTTCTGGTGCTGCTGTCACTCATTTGGGAAACTTTTGGATCCTTTATTTCTCTATCTGTAGAGGAGTGACAACTGTAGCCTCACACATAGACCCCTGAAATCCTTGACTGGAGAATGTATGAGAAATGTATTTTAGGGCTGGGGAGATAGCTCAGCAGCATAAGTGCCTGCTTGGCAAGCACAGGGTCTGGAGTTCGATCCCCAGTACAGCAGGTAAAAAAAAAAAAAAAAAAAAAAGGAAGGAAGGAAGGAAGGTATTTTAAGGACATAAAATGGCCTATAAAACTTGTAAAGGTAGAATATTACACAATAGTATCTTCCTTTTCTTTTTCTTTTTTTCTTACTTCTCTCCCTCCTTCCTTTCATTCCTTTGTTCATTTTCTTCCTTCCTCCCTCCTTCTTTCTCTCTCATTCTCTCTCCCATTCTCTTTCTCTCCCATTCTCTTTCCCATCCCCTCTCTCCTGTGTCCCCACCCCCTTCTTCTACTCTACACAAAACCAGCTATGCTGGCCTGATGCGGCCAGCTGTGTCAGGTTAGATCCCCAGTACAGCGATGAGGCTGTGGTGTCCTGGTCAGGTGGTCCCCTCAGCAGGGCGAGTTCAATAGAGCATCCCCAGTAGGCCTTCCTCTGCTGTCACAACCCTGGGAGTGGAGGGTATCTCCAGGGCTTAGGAAATCAGCCCCCTCCTCCAGCCTGTCCTCGCCCCTGTACCACTGCCAAGCGCCTTACTGTGGTCCTGTCCTGCTCTGGTCACCATGAGCTGAGTCACAGAGGCTTTTTGATGGTGTTTGTGTCTCCCCAGGCGGCTGCTGAAGAGTGAGCTTGGATCTTTCATCACGGACTATTTCCAGGTAAACAGGGTGGGTCTGAGCATTTGTGGTTTTTATGCATGTGAGCTTTGGCACCCAAAGGGACCGTGAAACTAAACATAGGATGATCCTTCAGCCCCCACGGTGACTCATCCCAAGCCTCTACCCAGTGCTAAGCAGCACGGGGCAGCAGCCATAGAGGGGACCAGGTGAGTGCATCCCTGTAGCGAGGGGACATGTCCTCCCTCTGGTGGTTTTAGATTTGTTCAGTGCCCTGCATGGCCCTTTCTGAGCTGTGTCACCCAAACAAGTTGCTTTATTTCTCTACGTAAAATGAGTTGTAGGACCAAAGCTTTCAGGTTGTTGTGAGGATGCCATTGTTAATAAAGTGCTTAATGACTGGTAAGTAAGAGAGAGTAAGGGTATTTTTAAATTTGTGTGAGTGCCCACATTTCAGTCCATGGTGTAGTCCACCCCTTTTAATGCTTTAAGATCTTACTAATATAAAAATGCTTAAGATTCTGGCTTCAGGTTGTTGAGCTGAATTCTTTTTTTGTCCACGTAGAGCATATATTTAAGACACTTTAAAAAATTATAGATTTAAAAACAATATAGTTATCCCCTTATTATTTTTCTTTCCACGATTTAGTAAATGTAAAGTTGTGTGTGCATTTTAAAAGAATGACAAGTCAGTGGGTTAAAAATGCCTCTGTGTGTGTGTGTGTGTGTGTGTGTGTGTGTGTGTGTGCATGTGCACGAGAAGGAGGATAAAGAAAGGGATAATCAGTCACAAATGTGAATCGTTTCATTTGGGCCCTTGCCCCAAAGGCCTCGTGCTCCTCCTTTGCTGTCTCTGTTGATGGGCTCCCAAGCCAGCCCCAGAGAAGTGCTTTTTCAGTCTGTCCTGGAGAAACCTGCCTTCTACCTTCTTGACCTTTGAAAGAAGCAGGGTGCCGTGTGGTTTCAATCAGGTCTTAAATGTCAGTTGTTTGGGGGCGGATTGGAGGGGCCTTTGGGTGGGGACTTGTGGATCCAAGCCTTGATGTTTTCAGAGGTGGTTAATACTGCTTACAAAGTGTACCAGAAACTTATAAGCTAATAACCGCTTGTCATTTCTTATCAGGAGAATCAGTGGCACTGCTGGGTGAAATGTCTCTTAGGGGTGGAGGTGGGAGCTGGTTTTTGTAATTTTGAGTCAGAGGTTTTCCTTATTTGAGGTGTTAGACTGGAAAGAAGGCTCTCCTAGACGCTGTTTTCCAAAATGTAGGTGTTTTTTGTTTTTTTTTTTTAAAGATTCGTGTGGCTCAGAACCTTTTGTGGTCATTGAAATCTTTGGTTCCCTGCTGTTTTTAAGTTACCCAGTAGATTCTTAGGAGAGCGGCAGGGTTTGGCCCCCTCAGATACTGTAAATGATTTTAGGTGACACAGACAGTGGCATTAAATAACGTTAAAGCTTGTGGTTAGAACTGTGGCCCTGTTTTACTTTTCCTTCAGCCAGAGAGAGTGTTGGGCCGTGCTGTGGTCCTTCACATGTCTCTGGGAGTTGGCGCCTCCCTTGTTTCAGGAAGAGGGACTGAGCTTTGAATTCGATGTGTTTAGCTAGGGACACACTTGTTAGGACTTTGTGACTTTATTTCCAAGTATTGCATAGATCATTGAGTACTCATGGCAACGGATGTCACTACCATTTCCTTTCTAATTGTAGTGATACTTTATTTTAATTTTTATTTCAGTTTTTATTTTCAAAAAGAACATACTGGTATATGTATGTAACATTATATTATATCTTGATCATTTTTACTCATACCCCTTTTCACTGATCTCCCTGTTTTTAGACTCTATCTCCCTGTTTCTTTCTTTTTTTTTTTTTTTTTTTTCTTTTAGGATTGAGTGTACAGGGTCTCACTGCATAGATTGGACTTGTAGGGATCCTTCTCTTTACAGCCTCCCAAGTGCTGGGATTACAGGCATGGACCATCACACCTAGTCTCAATCGCCATCTCAGGGTGCCCTGGGGGTGGAGCCAGCAGGGCCTGGTGATAGAACTCCCGGCCCCTACATCTGCCTAAACAGGTGCTTTAATCCACCAAGCTATTTGGCTGGCCCTTATTTCCCTGTTTCTTAATGCATCTCTTTTATTTTGCTATTTAATTAATTATACCTGGTCTCACATTGGAGAAACCACATGACATTGCACCTCCTGTGTCTAGCTTACATGTTTACAAAGTGGCTTGATTTAAGAAAGATAGCATGTAAGGAAGACCAGAGTAGGTGGCCCTGGCCACAGCCCTGCTGAGAAGGTGGTTTCCGGGTTAGAGAGCCTGGCTCCAGGCACTGCTTGTGAAGTTGGTTCTGAAGTCACTGCCTCTGCAGAAGAAACTTCATGCCAGGTGGGAAACTGAGGCCCACAGAGGCAAGCTGTCTTCCTGTGCAGCTACCAACCCTGGTTTCCAGAAGGAAAAACAAAGAATTCCACAGAATTTACTCCCTCTGCCAGGGAGAGAGAAAGAGATGGGCAGATGAACAGAACCCAGGAGTCCTTGTGGCATCCAGCAAAAGCAGGGACGCAGATGCTGGGAGAGGGGAAGAGCCCCATCCTTGGGGTGCAGGGCTCCCGCACGCGAGACTCAGCCAGCTGTCCCTGGGACCTGCGGCCAGCAGTGTGGTCTGCCCAAGCTGGGCCCCCACCCCCAACTCAGCTCACCAAGGAAGAGCAGGCGCCGTGGCGTGCTTTTGCAAGTGAACATGTTCATTTTAGAGCTTTAAAGAAAGATTTGCAGAAAGCATATTCCCTGTGGAGAATAATGAAAAAGG
Source organism: Ctenomys sociabilis (assembly GCA_004027165.1). Taxonomy (NCBI): domain Eukaryota; kingdom Metazoa; phylum Chordata; class Mammalia; order Rodentia; family Ctenomyidae; genus Ctenomys; species Ctenomys sociabilis. Next base: position 67,747 of record PVKA01004298.1, read on the forward strand.
CCGGAGGCAAGGAAAAGCAGATAGAAACCCAGTGCTTATCTTGGGTCTGCGCACAGAAAAGACAGAGGCTGTTTGATCTGCAGAAGCCCGGATGGACCATGAGGCACTGGCTGGAAAAATGTGACATTTCCAGTATTGATTTTTTTTTTTTCCTTTGCCCTCTGTCTGTTTTGAATTGTACCCAGAAGAAAAATTGGGATTTCCAAAAGGAACTCTATATCCTAGAGACAGACAGCTGTGAGGGATAATTGGTTCCTTATAACTTTTTGAAACCGATGACATGAAGCATTCTGCACTTTGGGTTGCCTGTGAGGACGTCTTGGTAGTACAGGGCACCGGAGAGGTCTGCACAAAGCACTTCCCAGCATTCTGCATTTAGAGGCTGTGAGGTTAGCTAAAAGCCTTTCTCCAGACCCCGAACATTTCATTCCTTTTGTCTGAACTAGTGTTCTGCTTTATATAGAAACTAGGCCAGAGTCAACGGCTCTGAGTGAGTTAGTGCTAAGAAGAGTTGGAGGACACCTGATGGTGACATATACATGTATGTACGTGTGTTTGTGCACGCATGTGCGGGCATATGTGTCTATGTATTTATTTTTCCCCACTTGCTGTTTATATCTGCAGGGTGCCAGGAGGCTGTGTTTCACTCAGTCATTATGAGAGGGAGTTAGGGCTGATGGCACATGGCAGGCAGCTGAAGGAGGGGACCCATGTGAAGTGTCCTGATCACTGTGGAGTTAATACTGAAGACAGTGCAGGAACATAGAAGTGCCTACACATCTGTACACACAGGATAACACAAGTGCAGTGTTAGCTGGGGACCTAGGTGAATGGCAGACTTCCAAATAGGATCAGAATAAATAAGTGTACATTGTCAGGACAAAGACTGGTGGAAATTACTTTGGCAAGTTCTAAATCCAAACTAAATAGAGAAAAGTTTTGGCTCTGTACTGATCAGCCCGGGAAGCATCTATAATGAGCAGGATTCCCAAAGTGGAAAACAAAAGAGAGAGAATTGAGTGATCAGGAGCGAGTAGGGAGAGTGCCATAAGTACCCAGCTCTGAAGGCAAAATTGGGACCCACGTAACAGAGGAGATTGAACACAGGGAGCTGGGCTTTGGTGGGAAGGCAAGGGACAGGGGCAGGGACAGGGACAGGGCTAGGCTTACATTATAGGTCAGAAATGTTTTAGACCGGCATGGTGGAGACTGTGGAAATAAGGGAGGAGGGGCCAAAAGATCCACCGACCACTGAGGGAAAACAGTGTGGTGGGCCACCTAGGGCTGCCGTGCGTGTCTCTAGGGGGTCCCACTGTTCCCTGAGAGGCTGCCTGTCTGCCTCGCACCATCAATTTTAGCAGCTTTGTGTGCCTGGAGGCCTCCATCATTACTGAAACTTTGTGTAATTATTTGAATATCTTTATTGTAGTTTGCTCACACTTTATGAAGCTAAATAGAAAAATGGGTGTTGAAATTGATAAGTACATATATATGTAGTTGCATATAACCACAGGGTCTCACTGCACAGATTGGACTCCTAGTGATCCTCCTGTTTTCATCCTCTCAAGGCTGAGATTACAGGTGCGCGCCACCAAGCCCAGTCTCAATTGCCTTCTCAGCATGCCCCAGGGGCAGGGCTGGCACAGCACACTGGGGATTGAACCCTGGTCCCTGTGTCTACCTACGCAGGCACTTTAGCTCACTAAGCTATCTGGCCAGCCCTAATATGTTTGAGATAAATATAAAAATGAATGGATGTGCTAAATCAGCAAACCTGGAGCCTTGTGTGGCTTAAGTTATCACATGTTTGACAGTGAAGGAAAGGAATGTATAGGTGCAAACAGGCTGAAAATACATCTCCCCAAGATGAGCTCAGAAGATGAGGCCTCATTAGGGGTTTACGATCCTTTTCAGTTCTGTGGGAACAGGATTCCTCCAGTGTTGTGTAAGTGTGCTATTACACAGGAGTGTGTACTCAGTAGTACTATGTGAGAAATTGGGTGGGTTTTGTACATCAGGCAAGGAAAGGCAAGAGCCAGATCAGGGGGGCTAAGAGGGAGGAGGCAGGGAAGGCCTAGGCCCATCATGGGAGTGCACTTTTCTTATTTTTCTTTTCTTCATTTATGTATGTGGTACAGGTCTCATTACATAGCTTGGATTCATAGTGATCCTCCTGTTTTCAGCCTCCCCAGTGCTGGGGTTACAGGCATATGCCACCACACAGGACTTGGTCACTGGCTCAGTGTGCCCTGCAGGCGGGGCCGGAGCAGCATGTGGGACCAGGCATCAAACCCTAGCCCCTGAGCTTGCCAGAGCAGGTGCTTAGTCTGCTGAGCTATCTTGCCTGCCCAAACTTGATGGGTTTTTGTTTGTTTTTTCAGTAGCAGGGATCAAACTCAGGACCTAACACTTGCCAGGCAGGTGCTTATACCACTGAGCTATCTCTTGGTCACGCTTTTCAGTGAAGAGGGAACACCCAGCTATTCCGAGCAGTCCAAAGACTGCTCCGTGGCCTTTGTGTTCAACATGGAAAGCAACAGAGAAGCTTCCTCTGAGGCTCCTTAGGAGTCGTAAAGAGGATAACAACAGGAGGAGTAGGGACTGCTCACATTTTCCAGGATCTATGTGCCAGGCATTGGCCGGAGTGTGGTCCCTGGGCCAGCAGCTTCTGCGCCATATAGAAATGTGTTAGGTACCTTCTCAGGGCCCACCCGTGCTGGACAACCTGCGTCAGGAGTGTTGGGAGTTGGGGCCCAGAAATGTGGGATTTAATGATGTTCGAGTCTGGGAACATTGTGGTTTTTCCTGTCTTAGCTCATGTATTCTTCTCGAGGGCACTTCTGTTATTTTATCTTACGGGTAATACAACTTGGGGGCCGGCGGAGGAAATTCTTTGTCTAAGATCATGGTAGAAGCAGAGCAAAGATGAACCTGGGTCATCTAGCCAGTGGAGAAAAGTCTCTTGGATTCTGCTATCTATGTAAAATGTCCTGAGGGTGTCTCTTGAAAAAAGGACCCAGGAGTTTTTCAGTTATTTTTAGTTTATGTTGTTTGTTTGTTTTTGTTTGTAACTAGCAAATCAGATGTAGGCTATTTTTCCACTTATTAATTTTTTGTTGTTGTTTTACGTTCTTCACATTACATTTATCATTGTCATTGAAATGATGCTAAGTGAAGGATTAGTTCAGTCCCAGAACTAAGCTTCCTACCTTTGAAGTCTCCAGGGGATTTCTCTCTGGCTTCCTCTCAGCCTCCCTCCCACGCTGCAACTGGTTTACAAGGAACTCTCTAGCCCAGGGGTGAGTTGTGTTTGTAAGGCCTTGTACTGCTTGACTAGAAAGCTATCCAGCCCATAGGAAGAGCAGACCTTGGGAGAGATGATGGTTGCCTTTCGGGATCACAGAGGGAGCAAATGGACATGCCCAGGATTTCCACACTGAACTTATACCCAAAACAGGAACTTTTGAAGACAGTGACCTCACCGGAAACACACTGCTGGGTAAAATTGGCAGCCTGAGTGCTCAGCAGGCGGAGCAGCTCCGTTCTTGACCCTCCCTGGGTAGGAAAGTGTGTCTCATTTGGGCATGGGATGCCGCTGGAAGCCAGGTGTGCTGCAGGTTGGATACTGACCGTGGGAAGTGAACAGGAAGGACCTGGCAAAGTGTTTTCGGAGAGATGGAAATTAAGAAGCTGGGAGCACAACCGGGCAGCAGGAGTAACCTAGCTTATGGAAACCTCTGAGCCTCAGTTTCACAGCAGAAATCTAGCTGCAATCGTGGTGCCTGCTTTGTAAAGCTGATGTGGTTACGGAGATGCCATATGACGAACAGTCCACAGACACAGATGCTAGCTGGTTGTGCCTTAGGATGTCTTGTTGTGAAGTCAGCCAAAGGAATACATTTCAGTGAGGGAAAGGTGGGCTGTGGCAGACTAACCAGGGCCCAGATCTGGCCTCACTTGTCCTGGTTGCTTCTCTGAGCTTCATTCTCTCCAATAAGGGGCTAAATTCATGGCAACCAAGGTAAGATGAGCTAATTATAGGAGAAGCAGGTAACCCAGCGCCCCACAGAGGAGAAGCCAGTGCCGAACTCCCCTGAGATCTCAGCATCAGCTTCCTCATCTGTGCTCAAGCTTTAGAAGCTGCTGAGCATTTACAGAGTTCTGGCACTATCTGGAAAGTTCTTCCTGCAGAGAAAGTGGGGCTGTGTGTGATTCTCTCCCCCTCACTTTCTTCGTCTGTTTCTTTGGGTCTCTGTGGCCAAGATAGGGGGTTTCATACTTGTTTTATAGGCCTCACTCCACAAACACCCACCCCCACTCCCTCTGCTCCGCCTCCTCCAGCCCACCCTCTGTGTCCCCAGAACAGGCCCGAGCTTTCCTCCCCACTAAACGCTGAGTGGTTTTGGATGTCTTTCTCCAAACATCCTCACTTGCATTTTTTCCTAACTGGGCCTCGCCTTTCCATTTGCAGCCCAGTTTTTCTGTGAGTTAGAAAGTAACACTGTTTGTTTCTTTCAGTTCCGGGCTCCTCTGGCACTTCATTAAAGCACTATGGAAGCCAGAGCCAAGTCCACTTGTGAGTGGAGTAGACACAGTAACAACGCTCTGTTCCAAGTCCCAAGTCATTTCCTAGGTGCCTACTAAGTTTAATGACCAGCAGTCAGAGTCAGCCTCAGAGTGTGCAGAGCCCAGGGCTAACTGAAAATGTAGTGGGGCTGAGGAAGACTGTCTCCCCCTCCCATAGGCTTACCACCTCTCCCCCCCCCAACCCAGAGAGCAGGGACCCCTGCATGGTAGAGAGCTCTGATACAGGCATGCGCCACCACACCCAGCTTGGCCTTATAAGATGTCTCATTGGTACATTTGGTAGACTTAAGTATTGTTGACTTCCCTTCCACTCCTTTTGTGAGGAGGCTGAGCTGGGCTATCGATGGTTACCATGACCACTACCGCCTTTAATTACTAAGGCCATGCAATGCAGTGTATGTATTGATAATGATTAGTTCTTGCAAAACTTAGTGACATTGCTGAAGAATTTTATAACATGCCATTTTATGGACGGGGAACTCAAAACTCAAGGAAATGATCTGGATAGAAAGCAGCCAGGCAGAGGGGTGTAGCTGACTAGAAGGAATCGCTTTGGATGCTCTGTGGCAGCATTGATTAACGATGACAGCAATTAGCTGTGTGTCACACAGTAGCTAGCGGCAAGGATTCTGAATGGTCCCAGCACAAAGAAATGATTAACATCATGTGCCAATGACCGGGATCAGATCCTTACACGCTGTGTACACATATCGAAAGGTCATTCCCAGCACTCGGGAGGCTGAGGCAGGAGGATTGTTGTGAGTTCGAGACCAGCCTGAGCTACAAAGTGAGTTTAAGGCCAGCCTGAACCGCATAGTGAAACCCTGTCTCAAAAAGACAAAAAACAAAACAAAACAAAAAGAAAGGTCATGCTCCAATCTACGGACAATGATTACATGTCAATTAAAAGTGCCTGTTTTATTTATTTTACTACAGGGACCACAGCGTCTCACTACACAGCCACGCTGTGTCCCATGTCTTTTGTAGATTGGTGGCTGGGCAGCAGTTGCATTGCTACATTTGTCTTTGGCCACGGGATGCCTCACTGTCTTCTCCTGAGGCCTTCGCCTTCCAAGGGGTCAGGAGAAAGCTTCTGAGGCTCGAGGTACCGCTAGCCGGTGCCTTGAGCCCTGCCCTTGCTCGGGAGTGGAGCAGGGCCATCACACACTGGAGGCCCCAACGCGGTGTTCTTTGTTCTCTCTTGGCAGAACCAGCTGCTTGCCAAAGGACTGTTCTTTGTGGAGGAGAAGATCAAGCTGTGTGAAGGCAAGTACCACGCGGGCCTCTGTGAGTCGGCCTTGGGCGTTTGCACAGCTGAGATGCTTCTGTGCAGGGGGCAGGCTCCCAGCCCCTGAGTCACCCTGTCCCTCACTCCCTCCCTCAGAGGAGGCAACACTTGGGTCTGAGTCAGCTGCTTCCAGCAGGGCCAATCAGAGCTGGGGCTTGAAACACTGAGTGGGGTCAGGATGGCCGCTCTGGAGACCTTCTCCCGTTGGTCTTCTCTGAAGGGACACGTTCTATTCTGGATCCTGCCCTGGGGTTCCCGCTGATCTGCCTCAGGCTCTTTCTTATCAGCCTTTGTGTTGCCATATGATTGGGATTGTAGTGGGCAGGAGTCCTGTCCATGCTGGAGGCATTAGGATAAGCAGATGCCCACTCAGTTGGGGGCATGATTTGATAGGTAAGGGAATACTTCCTGGTTTATGCTAAGGGTTTTAGAAGCCAGTTGGCAGGATAGAAAGGAATTGATGATTTGAGAGAGGGTATGACAGGCAGCAGTTGACTCGCCCCCTGGCCACTAGGGCTCATGCTCAGCTTTCAGCAGTGTGGGGCCCCATCTTAGCCCCCCACTTACTTCCCGGGTGACTTGGAAATCGCCAATTTCTGTGGCTCCAGTCTTTGCCATTTTCAGGGTGATAAAGTAAGGTGAGGGCTTGTAGGGAGGGCAAGGCATATAGCTGGCATGATGTCATTGTCCCTGGCACACAAGAGGGAAGCATGCTTGGCCTCCTTTTCCTTTGCTTAATCTAATGGCCTCTCTCTGTGGAGGTCAGATTTACTTCTGGAACCATACTTAATAATTATACTATCATTCCTTTTTTTCTTCCCATTTCTGGGAAAGAGTCTAGTGCTGAAAAGAGTGGCTCCTAGAAGGACAAAGTCAGAAGGAAGAAGAAAAGTCACTAGAGAGTGCCGTGGTGGGCATAGAGGGTGCTCCCATCGCCAAAGCCTCAGGAAGGACAGAGGCTGAAATTACTCTCTGCTTATCTGAAATTTCCTGAACCTGTATTGTTTTTCCTCCATAAATGCAGATCTCCTGTGATATTTTCCCCAGCTCTATAAGCCCACTAAACCAGGGCCTTGGAAATTATTCTTAAAACCAAGGTTAAAAACATGGTATAAAACATCCTCTCAACCTTTTCTCAGTTTCGAAGGGCTGATGTATTTTGCATTGCTACAGAATATGCATTTTTAAAAATGTATTTGTACAGGGTCTCACTACACAGCTCAGACTCATAGTGATTCTCCTGTTTTCAGCTTCCCCACTGCTGGGATTACAGGCTCGTGCCACCACGCCAGCCGGCATCTCGGTGGCTGGTTCACTGAGCCTAGGGGCGGGGCTGGTGTGGGCTGTGGTGCCAGGGATCGAATATCAGTCCCTGAGTTTACCTAAGCAGGTGCTTAGTGTCTTGAGGTATCTCACCGGTCCTGCATTGCTATAGGATAGATCCCCAGCACTTACTTATCTTGTGAGAGTAAAACTTCAAACCCACTAAACACCTCCCCATCAACTGCCCCCCGCTGCACAGCCCTTCACACTATCAACGTTTCATTTCTACAATTTTTAGTTTTCTAGGTATCATAACTGTGGAATCATGGATTTGTTCTTTTGTGATTGTCTTACTTTATTCAATGTTATATCCACCAAGTTCCCCCATGTTGTATTGTATGACGAGATTTCCTTCTAATTTTTAACACTGAGTAATATTCCAGAATGTGGGTGCGTAACATTTGTCTGTTTCTATTTATGTCAATGGAAGGGCCTTATTTTATAATGCCTGGCTTTGGCCAGGAGCTTAGTGGTTCTTTTGCATCTTAGAATCAGGCTGAATCAGAGGAGTGGAAGATGGCTGTCTATCAGAGGGACATCCCTGGCTACATATATGTCAACCAAGCCGCTGGAAATGCAGTAAACCAGCTCTAGAAAAAAGATACTGAGCAAACTAAAGTAGAAGTTCTAAGCTTTGAGTAAAACTTAAGACATGGAGCTAGACGTGCTGAACAGAGATCACCCAAGATTCTGCATCCTGCCCAGAGCCTGGCTACTTCCCCAGTTTCTCTTCTGGTCCCAGAAGAGGCAGGCTTTCTGCACAGTAAATGGTAGTGTGGGGGACCTTTAGGGGACTTTCCTATCCTCACCAGGATAATCTCTACTTCTTGACTTTATGTGTTAGAACACTAAGAAGGATTTTGTTCGGATGAAAGGGTCTTCTTGCTAGAAAGTAAAGCTTGAAAGCACCAACATGATCCAGTTACCAAAGAGACATCAGTTTGTTGCCATGATTTGCTTCTGTCTGAGGGTATTTGTTATGGACACGCATCTCTGCCTCATGGCTGTATGAAGGGCAGGCAGCAAAGTTCACATCCATTTGTCACCTCTTGTGAGCAGGAGATGTCCTGTTATTTTCAGTAATTTTTATAGAGCCTTGGTGACCTTGACATTCAGTTTCTTCTTGATATGTGTATACCTCTAGCATGTATACTTGCATGGAGTGTTGGAGGACGGGTTTGATAAGACAGACAGCTAACACCTTCTATATGGACCACCTTCATGCTTTCAGGGTGCTGAGTCCTGGACTCACTGGCTCTTTCAGGAAATGAGTCACCTGTGTCCTTTAATTCTCTCTTCCCTGGGGTGGTCTATATTGATCTGGTGTTCTTTTTGAAATACTTTCCATCTCTCCACAACTATCTAAAGTTTGCAGACTGATCAGCTCCTTGGGGCTTAACTCCAGCCATGAGGTTGGAGAGCTCCCTGGCGTTCCGGTACCTCCATCCTGGTTCTGCAGAGGGCACTGCCCTGGCCAGTACCTTCCCTACTGCCCTGCCTCAGGCTTGGATGTGTCTGCTTGTCTTTATTGTGAAAGGCTTAATGTTTAAGATGGGACCACCCACAAAGCAGTTAATGTAGTCTCTTCTTTGGGGTACATTATCTAAGTGCTAGGGTCTCCTTGAGTTAGGAACTGATGTGGTTTAACATTTCCAGTGGCCCCTTTGACTCCCCTGTCTCCTCCCTGCAGTGAACGTGCATTGCCCGATTTGAGAGCAGGTTGACTCTGAGCCAACCAGTCATTTATCAGTTACTTTGGCGATACCTAGTGCTCAGATTCCTGCTGGAGATACAGTGGTACACAAGACCATCGTACGCTACAGGCCCTGGTGGAGTGCCTAAGCTGGTAGAGGAGACAGATTTTAATCCAGTTATCACCATATGTAACTAGAACAGGACAGACTTTAGGAACACAATCCATAGTAGGGAACCTGATGAATGGGGCAAGATTTTCATGTAGAAGTAAAGTGAGAGGGGTAATGAAGAAGGTAGGCAGATGCAGGTCACACAGAGAGGGGTTGGGGAACAGTCTGAGGAGAGAGAGGAGCTTGTGCAAAGGCCCTGCAGTGTAGGGAACTGTGGACTGAAGGGTGGAGATAAAATCTGCTAGAGCCCAAAAACTGAAGGTGCAGCAGGAGATAGATTCTCTTGGCTGTGTAGGCTGTGCTGTGGGCGTTGCTTTACCCAAAGGGACAGGCAAATGTTCATACTAACTATTAAAACCTGCTTTTTATATCCTTGTATTTAGATTAAATAACAGTTCTTCCCATCGCAGGCTTTCACACCTGCAAAATCCACGTGTAGTCCTTGGTATTGGCATTGACTTGTTTTGCCAGAGCAGAGTACCAGAAATACAGGGGTGAGTGGCACACACAGGCTTGTGTGTCCCAGCCATGTTCCTGGACGGGACAGTAGGCAAGCAGTTCCATCAAATGTGGTTAATGCTCTGCCAAGGGGAACAGAGGAGCATGTGGGTTCCCCTGACCTGCGAGCCAGCAGTCGTGCTCTTATTCTGTACTCTCCCTAGCCCCTGCTGTTATTATTGTCCATTAAGTTAATAGGTGGAATACGCACGATGAATCGGTCAAGATTCACTCAGTGGAATGTGAAGTGTTTGGTTAATGCCTCTGCCTCTGCAGCTCATCTTGGGCGACCCACTTCTCTGCCTGGAATGAGCAAAAGCATGACAGCTCTGGCATCTAGGTCATTAAGCAGCTGCCACCAAGGGCACAGTCCCTCCCATTGCCCTTTTGGTGGCACTGGATGACCTGCAAACTCTAGCCTGAGGGTGGAACTGGTCCTAGCCTGGGCTTCTTGGTCCTAGGGATGAGTAGGCACAGAAGCAGGAGGCGGGCCCCGAGTCTGCAGGTGACTTCTTCAGAGAATGTTGCCCTCCCGGTTATTGTACAGCAATAAGTAGACCTGACAGGTTCCATATCTTCTTTCTGTCAGCTAACAGCTCAAACCTAGAATAGTCAGTGCATCAGTGACTACAGAAATAGAACTGGGACTGCACATGATCTTCCCAGTCTCGAAAGGGACACCTTACGAGGTAGGGCCTGAGGTGGCTAGACCACGCAGTCCATCATCTTTGGGAGGGCTGAATGCTGGTGCTGTGCAGTTCTTACAGAAGAGATTATGATTCAAGCTTGACTCCTGAATCCCTCTGCTGCTTCCATTTCCCATCTTGCCACGTGCCACTTCCTGTCTTCCTAAGACACTTCTACCACTGGGATACCATCTGCTGTATGATTCCTAGTGAGACTATGTATATTTCTGTCCTGACAACGTCTGGTGGCCATAGCTGGGGAGAAAAGCTCTTGGCCACAAGTTTTAGAGCTTTTGAGACATCGTATTGGAGGTGGAGCTATCTTCCGGCCTCTCCTATGAGTAATGACAAGTTCTTTTCTTTCTTTCTCCCCTCCCATCTTCTCGCCCTCGTAGGTGAAAATCGCATTGAGGTTCTGGCTGAAGTCTGGGACCACTTCTTCACTGAGACTCTCCCCACTCTGCAGGCAATATTTTATCCAGTTCAGGTCAGTCTTACCGGGGAACAACTTCCGACTGGCCTGAGCCATCTGCCTCCTCTCTTGGCCTTCACAGGCCGGGGCCTTCTGGTGGATCGGGGAGTAGGCCTTAGAGTCAGCAAAGGACCATGGAGGTCTCTTGGGGCCTTTGTGATTCTATATTTAGTGTTTAACTTCAAGCAAAGGAGAAAGCCTGCTTAACTAGCAGTTTGTAGGCTCTTGTTATCTTGCTTTTGAGTGGTTTTAGTGTCTTGGAGTGTTTTTGTTTTCTTTTTCTGAAGTAGAGAAGATGAGGAAGGAGACTTCTCCTTTTTCTTCTCTTTCGTGTTCCCTTCGCTTCTTTCCTTCCCTCTCATTTTTTTCCCCTTAAAGCACAACTTTTAAGCAAGGTTGCTGTTGTCCTTAAATTGTGGGAAAGAGATGACACTCCCTTCCCTGTCCTCCATTAGGAGTGCTGAAGACCAAGAGCCTCATAAAGTGAAAGGCCAAGTGGGAATTCGTAGATGTGACTCAAGATGGCTTTAGCCATTTGACTTCTCTGTGTATAGTTCCTGCAAAATGAGGAACCAGAGTAAAAGAGGAGGGACCTGTCCAGTTCCTGTACTGTGGCCTTGACTCATTGTGTTGCTTATATGGATTTCCTTCCCCCACCCCCTGCCACAGCTGATAGCTGCCGGGTCAGAATGGCTACCCTGCAGGGAGGGCGTCCTGGGGGATTCCTTTCCACAGTACACATCCCTGTCACCTTCTACTCACTCCTCCTGGGGCTGAGGCTTCAGATGTAATAGGGCTTTGCTGCAGCAGGAGAGGAACTGAGAGCTGTTAGCAATGGTTGGAATTTCCTCATGTCCCGGGGAAGACCCAGGGGACTGTTGGGTTTGAATGGTGTTTTAAAGGAATTTGAAATTGCATAAAATATATATCCAATATTTCAAACCTGGGAGGCTGTGCTTACAGATTTCATTTCCTGTTTTAAGTCCAGCCCTGCCGTTTTCAGTAAGGCAAAGCAGATAGAAGACCCTGGCCTGCAGCCTGCTCCTTTCTTTCATCACATTAGTTGCAGCCTGCATTTCTGTAGACAGTGTAGCCCTGTCTGCCCCCTTTTATGCAATAGGCACCTATTGGCCAGCTGGAGGTCTTTTCATAAGCAGACAGATGTAGGGGTGGGGTCAGAGTTGCCTGATTTAGCAAATAAGAACACAGGATGGCAAGTTTTATCTGAATTTCATAAATCACAAATATTGCAATGCTTGGGAGCTTTTTATCCTGGAAATATGATTTGAATTTAACAGAGTATCCCATTTTATCTTGCAAGTCTCTAGGAGGAGTGGGCAGAGCTGGTTTCTTAGGGCCATTTGGGCAGGGAATTTCAAAGCGCTGAAGAGGTTTCTAGAAAGGGGAGTGTGGGATCTAGGTAGAAAGGGCCCCAGTACAGCTAGGAAGTGCAAGGAGGGGCCTCTGAAGGGCCTGTGGCTGGCATCATCCTGATTCTCCTGAAATTTTACTAGATTTGACAATAACTGACCTTGCCTAGCTCACCCTTCTGGACCATCAACTACTGACTTGAGTTTCTCCCATCCTCTAAGCACTGCTTGGCCGATCATGTTCTTTCCCTTCAACTCCCGGGAGCATTTACTTGTTCAGTTAGCTGAAACTGGCCGAGGGGGATATGAACTCAATTTCTGTGTAGCCCAAATTTAGAAGAGGTGGGAAAGCTCTGTGGCAAATAGAGACTATGCTTCCACTTCTGTTTGTGTCCCAGCTGACCTAGACTCAATATTCAGAATTTGTGAGACAGAATTATCTCAACTGTCACTCTTTCCTTGGGCCTACCCAGAGTCACTGGGTGGCACCATGTCGATGTGCCTGTGTTCTCGCCCTCTCGCCCTCTCGCCTTTACTCTCACACTCTCAGATAGAGGTTATGAGAGGCTACGTATGTGTTAGTTACCCACCCCACCCCCCACAGCATAAAACAAGAATGGAAAATCAGTTTTATGTTACTATGAATTCACTGTGAACTGAAAAGATGCATGGGCTTCATGACAAGTCAGTAGTAGCCCCAAATGGCTCTCTAATAAAGCAATGGTTGACTTGTTTGTATGGCAGGTTGTTCTAGCCCGACAGCCCCCGCTCACCCATAAATGCATTTTCTGGTAACACTGGAGGCTGCATTTTGCATACAGGGATGGCTGTTGCAGCTCTGAGGACCAGCCTGGTTAAGAAAGAAAGCTCCATATTTTTGGTGAGATTAGTGACACGGGGAACTGAAGCCACTTCCAATGTAAATGGTGGTCCAGCACTGTTGAAAGAGATCCCATCCCCTTACTTTTCAACACAGGAGGAACCAGGGATGGATGCAGTATGCCCCTCTGGTCACATATATCTGGACCTTCCTCCTGAGCATGTGAAATTTAACTTTGGGGATGGAAGGCCCAGGGCAAAATCCTATCCTCTCTTCCAGGTATGGGCTATGACCACTCATGCCTGGCCTGTGCCTAGATGATAGCAGGAATTTCGTGGGAGAGGTGACCTGGGGACAAATGAGGATACAAGGCAGCACCAGGGAAGAACAGAGCAGTGCAAGGAGTGGCCTGCCCTTGGCTGGCCTGGGTACAAGTCTTCTGTCTGCCACTTATTCTCTTGACAATCTTGGAAAGATACCCTCACCTCTCTGAACCTGTTTCCTTCCATAAAACAATAATACCTATGGAATGGGTGGAGGGTGCTCTTGGCGAGAAGACCTGTTTTTGTTTCTGTTTTTCCTAGCACAGGAAAATCAAGTAATGCTACATGAAAAGCACTTAGTTTAGTATGGGGCCTAAAATTATCAATAGTATCAATATCAACATTATTGGAATTGTTCTTTGCCTAGTCAATGGTTGTTGGAATCTTAGCTGGTGGTGGCCAATTATTTGGGTTTATTTTTTCATGCTAAGCTGACGGGTTTGGAATGATGTCTTTGGAGGGCTGGCCATACTCACCCTATGTAGAATATCATCCTTTCCATCGGAGGCCCTCCAGAGCCTGACCTGCACTTTGTTACTGGGAGTAGAAGTCAGTGCAGTGTTTTCAAATGGTAACGCAGTGTGTATAAGTCATTTTAAAGCCAATATTGATCATATAGTTTCACTTGGAAGGAATGGTACATTAAATGGATTTGATGAATGTGCTCAGGGGGACATAGATGCAAGTGTTCATGAGAGCCTCATTGTGGCCACCCCCAAAAACATCTTGTTGAGGAGATGGCTATTACTGAGTGTGTCAATTTAGTGAAATATGATACAGCCTTTAAAAAGGGGTAAAGGGAAAAAGCAATCTGTACTGACCAAAAATATGTTAAGTTAAATAAAGGCAGATTGTATGACAATAGGAAAGATATAATCTCTAGGTGTATTTAAAAGTCATGCATGTAATTTTACAGATGTAGACAGTTTCTAGAAAAATCCAGAGGATGAAGAAGAGCCCTTTGAGAATCGTTGCTGATATGGAGCAAGAATGAGACTAGAAGAGCATTTTACTGTTTATTTTAATTGATTTTCTTAGCTGGTTAAGTCTTTGCCTATAAATATCTATTACTTCATGATTTTAAAAAAGAAATATGGTAAAAAAAAAAAAAAAGAAAAGAAATGAAAACTGTCATTATGTGGGATGCTGGCTTGCGGGTTCCTAGAGGCGTCCAGATGCCTGCAGGGGATTCTGGGAAGCGCGGTCCTGGGAGGTGACTGGCGCTTGTCAATCCACAGTTCCTAGAATTCCTTATTTTTCCTTGCTGTCGCCTCTTTGCACCAGGTTGCTAGTCTAGAAGTCTGTGTGTCCTGGTTGTCTTTCTCTGTGTCCCATGGTTTAGAGGAAACAGTTCCATTGTTCACAGAGGGGCTGTGATTACCAGTTGGACTGATCCTATCAGCACCCAGCACCCTGCAGGATTGAAGGGCCCCGGGGACTGAACAGAATAGTGGGGCTGAATACCGGTTCCTTCACATCCCCATCCATCAGTCTATCATATGTAATCCCACCTGCCCAATTTTTAAGACACTGAAAGAATAAAGCCAAGTACAGTGTCAGGCCTGCTCGTGTGTGACAGTAATGCCGGCGCTCAGGAGGCAAAAGTATCCAGAGTTCCAGAGTCTGAGACCAGCCTGGGCTACAGAATGTTACCCTAACCCCCAACAAATGTGCCTCCTACTTAAAATAACTTATCAAAAATACCCAACACAATTTGTAATTATTTTAATGGTATGTAAAGAAAACTATAAAGATACGAAATAGATATGAAACTATACCTCGAAGTCTGGTTGTAGGTATCATGGCATTGAGTTACAGTGGATGATGATACCAGCTGCGTGCAAACATCTTGCCTCCTGCAAAAGGAAAGAATTGACAAGGTACAGTCAGCAGTGCCCGGGAATGGACACATGCAGCTCAGTGGAAGCAGCATCTGTGGCCCACCTACCGCACGCCAGGCCCTCTGCCCTCTTGGGGAGCAGCAGCGCAGCCCGGGCGATGCCAGCTGGCCTCATGCAGCAAGCCCACTCAGCATTGTTCAGCGATGGCATCCACTCTCCCGGGAAGTGTCTGGACGATGAGTTCTTGTCCTTCGTAGATCCCAGGGCAGTGTTTTTAGGACCAGAACTTTTCTGTGCAAAGCCCAGAATGATTTCTTCTTGAGACCTTTGGCAGGTGATTCGCTCAGAGGAGGCAGTAGACCAGGCTTGGCAAAACCGGGATTCCCAGAGCCCCATCTCAGAGCTTGTGCTGTAGAATATTTGGGTTGGAGCCCAAGGACTCTGTGTTTCTAATGGTTCCTGAGGTGATGTTGATGGTGATGGTAATGGTGCTGTGGGCCCAGGGTTCTCCAAACTGCTAGTTCTCCTCATAGCTTCCTGGGCTTTAGTCAGCGACAGGCTGCATGTCCTGCATGGTCTCCTATGATGGTATAGCCAGTGACATCCTAGCCACCTTTGTCTGCACAAACACACTCTGATGTTTGCACGAGGATGACGCTGCTCACCTAAACAGCTATGAGTATACTAGGACATGGTTTGCGAAACAGAAACCAGGACTTGGGAAGGGGGGAAATTGTCACTGAGGGTGATCAGAAAGACAGTAGAGAGTGAGGGGTGGTTAAACTGAGCCTATTCCATCTGTACGGTGTTGGTTTTTTTTTTATGGCAGGACTCTACAAATAGAGTAAATGTCCCCATAAAACCCTAAGGGGTTATGACCAGTGTAAAACCGCCTTAACCTCTGCAGGCTTAAGGGTAGGAAGCTGTTTTCTGTTTGGAGCTCTAGCAGGTGTGATCAATTTTTGGTGTGTTTTCTGAGTGTATATGTATGTGTGTGTGTGTGTGCTCTCTCTGTGCACATGCACATACATGTGGAGGAAAGCTTGGAAAATTATCTTCTTCCTGTCTTAGAGCCCTTCAGGAGCTCTAAAATCCTACAGTTTGAGTTTGAAACCCAGTTCCATTTTGGGTAAATAATTGCCCCTCTCTGGTCTTTACAAGTGTTCATGTGCAGAATGGATTTTATTTATTCATTTTTATGTATTTGGTACAGGGGCTCACACACAGCTCGGACTTGTAGTGATCCTCCTGTATTGGCCTCCGCAGCACTGGGATTATAGGCATATGTGCCACCACGCCTAGATTTGGTGGCCAGTGTGCCCAGGGGGCAGGGTCAGTGCCCATGCCAGGGATCAAACCCCAGCCCTGCACTTGCCTAAGCAGGTGCTTAGTCCACTGAGCTATCTCCTGGGCCCTTGTAGAATGGATTTTATAATGCCACCTCTCCTGGAGGGTGGTTGTATTGCTCCATTCAGGCTGCTGTAACAGAATGCCACCAAGAAAGTGGCTTCTGAACAACACAAATGTTTTCCTTTTGGCTCTGGCAGCTGTTAAGGGCAAGACTAAGGTGCAGGCAGGCCCGGTGTCGGGTGAGGGCCTGTTTCTTGCTCCTTGCTGGGTCCTCACATGGGGAGAGGGGTGACAGTCTCTGTGGCGTTGCTTTTATAAAGACACTAATACCATTCCCGAGGGCCTCCTCCACATGACCTAACCACTCCACAGAGGCTCTGGCTCCAAGTACTATGACCTTTGGGGGTTTAGGATTTCAACATAGAAATTTAACAAATGTTGAGGATTTGTCACTAGGATTAAATGTTTATATGTAAACATTTAGAATCCTACTTAGCACATGGAGATTAATGAATGCTAGCTCCTTTGACTATGTTTTTCTTTCTTTTTGAGCAATGTATTTGGTTGTTGCAGGGTCTCACTATGCAGCTTGGTGATCCTCCTGCTTTCAGCCTCCCCAGCATTGGGATCATGGTGGCCTTCACCACCCACCATGCCTGGACTCAGGGTCCAGCCCACCCTAGGGGTCGGGCTGGCGCAGTGTGTGGTGCCGGGTTTCGAAACTCGGTCCCTGCCTTGCCTAAGCAGGCATGTTAGTCCACTAAGTTATCCCTCTGGCCCTTCTCATGATGACTGTTAGTTCCCTTCTCTCTCCCATCCCCACAGCTGAGAAGCCCCTTTCCTTCTACATTCCCAATTATTTTCTTCCTGAGTTACTTGTATTTATCTGAGGATCTACTCTTCTGCAAACACTCTGAGGTCTTACGTTTCCTCTCACTGGCATATGATGCGTCTGTAAATAGCGCCTGAAGTTGAGGAAGCAGCCATGATCTTTCCTTTTGTTTCTTCCTCACCCTTTCCCGTCTTCCTCACTCTTAAACACTCATTGTACTTGATAACACACCGTATGCATCTTTCATTCTCTTTGGGTTAGTTATAAACTTGAGTCACATCTTCCCTTAAACCTTTAAATCTGGAAGATCAGAGCTAGGTCTTCAACTCTGTCAGTCCTGCGGGGCCTTGCGGATGCCTGCACCTGGCTCATCCTGTCCTGGGTGCTCTGCAAACATGTGTTGTCCTGGACGCCACCTGGCTGGTGGCAGAGCCAGCAAGCTCTCACCTCTCACCTCCTCTGCTCCCCAGGGACAGGAGCTGACCATCCGCCAGATCTCCCTGCTGGGCTTTCGCGACTTGGTCCTGCTGAAGGTGAAGCCTGGTGACTTGCTGCTGCTGTCACAGTCCAAGCTGCCCCCGTCCATTATCCAGATGCTGCTTATCCTGCAGGTGAGGCCCAGGGCCCAGGAGAAGGAGGTGGGAAGGAGGAGCCCAAATGCCAGTGCGCCGGGTCTTGGTGCAATAGTTGTTAGCTTGTTAGTTCCTGTCGGTTAGTTCATTTGGTTATTTTCCATGCATTCACCGAGTGCCTTTTGGGTCCCTCATGCTGGGATTGTGGTGGGGAGAGATGGAAGAGTGTTCTCCATCCAGGAGGTGGCAGCCCTTTTCTGTTCTCCACTTACGTGAGAGAATCATGGATTGCAAGCAGCAGCAATGATCCCGGAGCTCACTAGGAGGCTTCCAGATGGGCTTCAGGGTGAAACAAGACTGCAAAGTTGCAAAGCCTCTGATGCATCCGTACTTCCTGGTCTCCATTTATGTCTGTTGCACCTTGCTTCTCTCTGATGCAGCCTCTCCTGGGCCGCAGTCCCGCTTGGTCTTGGCCTTTTTTTCTTTGGGCCATTGTGTTTGTTGCCGTGGCTTACAGCTGTTCAAGCAAGGCACACTACAGCTTGTGTGTTTCCAGAAAGACCATCCTGTTAGCTGCGAGTGTCTGTTACTTCCAGTTCTATTTGTGTATTTGGTATAGGGTCTCACTATGCAGATCATGCTTATGCGATCCTCCTGTTTTTAGTCTCCCCAGTGCTGGGATTATAGGCTTACCCCACCATGCCCAGATTCTGTCACTGGCTCAGTGCAATCCAGGGGTAGGGTCGGTGTGGCATGTGGGACCCAGGATTGAACCCTGGTCCTTGCTCAAGCATCTGCTTCATCTGCTGTGCTATCTTGCTGGCCCTTTTTACTTCCAGTTCTAAATCAGCCATAGGAAGATGAGCTATAACTTGCTGGTTACCTAGTGTTGAGCTAGCACCATTTACTGGGCTCCCACTAAAGACTTAAAATGTGCTGTTTTCTTAAATAATCAGAAAATTAATTAATGAGGTTGGCATTGTTTTATTGCCATGTTGCAGATGAAGAAAGTAAAATCTAGGACATTTACACACCTGCCTGAAATCTCTTGTTTATTTAGAAGTGAGAGAGCTGTGTATATCCTGCATCCTTCTCAAAAGAAAGAATCTGATTGGTCCACGCTAGGCTAGGTGATTTCCCTTTGCCCAATCAGCTATGACCCTGAGTAGAAACAGGTAGCACAAGCATAGCCTCCATTGGTCTTCCAGGTTTCCAAGAACAGGGCTACTTTCTCAGGCTCCATTACTGATCTGGCTAACGGTGACCCCAGCCACCTTCGGGGCAGGAATGGAGTATCAGGCCCAAGGCCCCCAGCTGGTGTCCTTTTTTGCTTCTCTCAGCCAGGTCATTGTTCAGGGTACTTGTCTTCTTTCCTGTAATTCCAGAGGAGGAAGAGCTGCCTAACAGGAAAAGGATGGGTATAACTGGCCAGAATGGAAATGGTAGTTTGAGCATCTTTATCTAGGGAAGGTAAAAAAGATGGGAAATAGGAAAGTGCATGTGCAGGTTGCATCAGAGAAGTCTAAATCAGAGCTTGATTCCCAAGTAAAGAGCAGAGAAAATGAGGATCATAAAATTAGAGAAGTTGGTCCTGCACCCTCCCACTTCCATTGATGGTACTCTGGGGACCAGAAGACATTCCTTTGTGGCTCTGGAAGGAGAGCTGATGCATTCCTGCAGGTGAGGGTCTCACCTGTGGGTGCTGGGGTGGGGGGATCTATTCAACACCTAGCAGATTCCTAGGTTCTGGGTCCCACACTGGGACACCCTGATAACCCTATAAGGAAATTGTCACTGTCTGCAGAAAGCCCTAAAGACAGGTTCTACTGCTCGCCTCCTCCCTCTGCCCTGGCTTCCACCCCTTGGCTCTTTGAGGGTCAGCTGCAAACTCTTCAGCAGTTCTTGGCTGACCTTAGTTAGGGACACAGCGCATGTCTGTCCCCTGGCCTTAGGCCCTGCTGCATCTCCAGCCTCATCCGGAACTGACTTCCCTGGGGCCAGCCTTGCTTGCCCTGTTGCAGCAGACCTTGGTGCATGCTGTGTCCTCTGTCTGCTTGGAATGCTGGGCTTCCTTCCTCGTGCTTCCTTCTCATGCTTTATCCTTGGTACCCAGTCCCATCGCTAGCACACAGTAGGTCCTCACTAAACACTGCTCAGTGAGTGATGACACTGGCTCGTGAGAGGCTGAGTGAGACTGACCCTAGTCGTTGGCTGCCGGTCTCATGATGGTTAATGGCCCTGCCCAACTTCTTCTCTCGGCACACAAAAGGGCAGCCAGCGAGGCTCCATGGTCATAAGAGATTTCTGGAAAGCGGGGAAGGGAAGCTGTCCCTCCTGTGCCTGTTCCATTGTGTTTTGCTTTCAAGCAGAGGTGGAGGTGTTCAGAGATTTACTCACTGGTTCAGCATCATAGTGCGTGTGCCTGAGGCTAAACTGGTCAGCTGTCCTTGTGAATACTTCCCGTCTCCTCCTGCTTTCCCTGGTACTGGGGATTGAAGCCAGGGATTTCTCACTGAGCCCCACTCCCTGTCCTTTTCGCATTTTGAGCCAGTGCCGTCTTAAGTACCTAAGTTGCTCAGGCCAGAATGGAAATGGTATTTTCTTGTCTCTCCCTTTCAGGGAGCCAGGGTTACAGATGTGCTCCGATGGAACGCTGGTGCCAGTTCTCTCTGGACTACCTAGGCATAGTCCTCTGCACTCTGTTCTTCCCCACTTGGGAGCTGTGGAGCTCTGGGCATGTGACAGTGACAGAGGGATGTGGGTCTTTTCCCAGCCTAGGTCCACGTTCTTAAGCCAGGGGCAGCCTCCAGATCAGGATGTTTTTGCAGGTGACACTGGCCTGGGGCCATTCCTGCTGCAGGAAATTTAGCCCCTGTACTTAGGCCCATCCATCCCCTCTCCAACCCTTCCTTGCCACTGCGTGAGGAGAGGTTGATTTACCCAAAACAGCCTAGAGCTAGTGAGGAGAAGAGGCCCTTCTTGGTGAGGCCTTCAGCTCTCCCTTTTCCATTGCTCTTTCAAAGTGTTACTTTTGTGTGTGTGTGTGTGTGTGTGTGTGTGTGTGTGTGTGTACTGGGGTTTGAACTGAGGACCTTGTACTTTCCAGGCAAGTGCTTATTCTACTGAGCTATCTCCCTGGTCCTCAAAAGTGTTTCTGAACCCACTCCTTCCTCCCAAACTATCCAAGTGATATCTCTTCTTGCAGGCAGAGTGTTTCTGTCCTCAAACTGTTCAAGGATCAAGAGCCATGCGGGAGGATAGGTCTGACTGCATGGTTTCTATCACCAAAGCCACATTCTTTCTGATACTTGAACATTGCAGGGGTCTTGTGTTGTCATTTGTGCTGGGCCGTGATACTTCCCGAGCCAGGCTGGTGTCCGGGCAAGGGCTGTGTGTAGTGCGGCAGCAGTCCTGTTCTTAGGAGAAGCGACCATGCAAATCGTGTTCATCATACATTTTCCTTTCACGTTTGCTGGCTTCTCATTTTTCTGCCATCTCTCCCTGCACAGTGTGGGGATGCTTAGGAGAGAACCTGGAAAGAAAAAAATCAGTCTCTTGGGGCCTGGTGAGATAGCTCAGCGGACTAAGCACCTGCTCAGGCAAGCGCAGGGACCGCAGTTCGATCCTAGGAACCACATGCTATGCCTGCCCCATCCCCAGGGTGGGCTGAGCCCACAGAATCTGGACAAAGTGGTACACACTGTAATCCCAGCGGTGGGGAGGCTGAAAACAGGAGGATCACCGTGAGTCTGAAATGTATAGTGAGACCCTGTAACAACCAAATACACTTCAAAATAAATAAATAAATACAAACAAAAACAGTCTCCTGAGCCAGTCCAGGTCATTTGTGGCTGAGGCTGTTTTGCTTCTGAGGCCTGGTATGGGAAGCACCAATAGGCTCCCTGTCTGTCTCCTGCTGCCTGGAGGCCTCTCTTCCAGTGGGAATTCTGTGTGTGTGTGTGTGTGTGTGTGTGTGTGTGTGTGTGTGTGTGTGTGTGTCCTGAGCCTCCTGCCACCCACTACACCCATCTGCGGAGATGCAGTGGGTAGGGCAGCGAAAGCCTGTGCCTCTGAAAGTTTCATCTCCCCCAGCTCCTGACTGCAGGAGTCACCACTTCCGGCTCATTGCTTGACCGTCTCATCTCCTTCCTGCTCCAGCCCTGAAACACTTCAGTGTAGCCTTCAGTGTAGCAGAGCATTTCCACTTCAGGGAAAGCCTTGCAAAATCTGCTTCAGGAATTTGACATGATGAGCTGAGCACGGCTCTACCCTGCCTCCTTTCTTCCCTGCTTAGGCCCCTGTCCTGGCTGGCAGTCTCTGCTTCCTTGCAGCACTCTGCAGGAGAGAAAGCCTTCAGTGCCTTTCCTGTGGGGAAGGTGAACTCCCAAGGAGCCTGCCGGGTCCCTAGATGCACTGAGCACTGGCTTCTTTCTGGTTCTACACTGAGTGCATAAGCTGTGGGTTGCGTTTCCTGGAGGCTGCATTCTGAGGTCTCCTGTCAAGCTGGGCTTCTCAACTGGCTCCTTGTCCAACAATCAGTGGATCTATTTCTAGAACCCGCTCTTCCTCATCAACTGAACTCTTCCATATTCTTTCCCTGTCTTCTGGTCTGTTAAGAAGTGGCAGGAAGGTGGGCTGGGTGCCAGGTGCTTAGGTCCCAGTCCTGGGCTTTTGTCATTTACTGGCTGCATTTTGGACAAGTTCTTTTAAGTCTATGTGTCTTTATTTCTTCTCTATAGAAGGGGAGAGTGAAGGCACCCCTCTGCCTGGTTGTGGGGGGGCCTCTGTGCATGAGTTTATGGGAAGTGCTTACTACAATGCCTGTGCAGGGTGGGATCAGCTGTGGGCCATAGAGCTGGAGCCAGGACTGCCCCGCAGGCTGCCTCAGTAGAGTCCACTGGGAGACGCCGCCATGTCATCCCCCTGCAGTGTTCTAACTAATCACTGTGATAAGTGACAAGGGCTTTGGCGCTCAGTGCGCTTTGTTCTAGGCCCAGGGAGGCTCTGCCCTGTCCAGAGGAGGGCATCAGATGCCCGCTGGCGAGAAAGTCTTCACTGACCTCGGTCTGTCTGATGTTCACTTCCAGAGCGTTCATGAGCCCACAGGCCCAAGCGAGGGCTTCCTGCAGCTGGAGGAGCTGGTGAAGCAAGTGGTTTCTCCTTTCCTGGGCATCGGCAGTGACCGTGGCTTCTCAGGCTCTACGTACACACTGGGTAAGGGACACTGCCTTCTAGCCATTAGGAGCCTTGGGGTATGGGGACCCAATGGGACACACCGAACACCCACTGTGCACTAAGGCTGGGCTTCCGATGCGGGTCCCTGCTCACCTGGGCATGCAAATCTCCTCTGTCCCTTCCCTGCTGTGTTGTAGCAGCCTCCCCCCCCACCGTCCCCCTTGGTGGTTCTTCCCTGGGACTAACACCCAGCTCTGTAGTGATGCCTGTCTGATCCATACCTTTGATCAGTGGCTTTGATCTTTTTCCTGTGCCTGAGACATTAATTTTTCTGTATCTGATACCAGAAATTGTGCTGTATTCCTTTCTCCCCAAGCCTCCAACTGTGGAAAACTGCCCTGGATAGATTTCCCTTTGAAAGCAGCTCCAGAGGTGAGGCCAATTTGTCTCGTGTTTAGTTAGGTATTCTCGAAATGCTGCCCTCACCCCATCTACTTCCGTACACTTCCAGAGCCTCCATTGCAAGGGGAATTCCCAGATCTGGGGACAAATCCTGTAGAGGCATTTTTGGTGCTGTGAAGCTATGTCAGCATCCAGCTCTGTCCCAGGTCCCTTGGAGAATCTAGAGATAAATCAGAGTTGTTCCTTCTCTATGAGATGACTGACAGTACAGATAGTCCAAATAGAAATAGCCAGATAGTATATTAGTGTGTGTATATGTGTGTGTGTGTGTGTGTATAAATTTTTTTGTCTTTTTGAGACAGGGTCTCACTATGCAGTTCAGGCTGGCCTTAAGCTCACTTTGTAGCTCAGGCTGGTCTCGAACTCACAACAGTCCTCCTGCCTCAGCCTCCTGAGTGCTGGGATTACAGGCCTGCGCCACCACGCCTAGCTGCCAGATAGTATAATACCAAATTGCTTTCAGCACAATCACAGTTTGGTAGAAACATTGTGTTATAAGGCTTTTCATAAAGGTTTTCTTCAGTGACTGTCCAAATGTAAGTTTTTAGGCCCTGGGAGAGGACTCAGTGGAGTAAGTGCTTCCCTAGCAACTGCAAGGGCCTGAGTTCAATCCCCAGTTCTGCCAAGCAAAAAATAAATAAATAAATAATGTAAGTCTTTAAAAATGCAGGGACTTCTTGCACAGGGCTCTGCCTACAACAAGGCAGTGGTCACTTGTATCAGGTAGACAGCAGGCAGCTGAACCCCAACACCAGGGCAGCCAGCACTCACAGAGACCCGCAGAACAGGTAAAGAGATTCCCTCAACTTGGAGCATGGCACCCTCCCCTTGCTAGAATGGACTTGTGGCTGAACTTCAAAGCCAGCAGGGGAGGGGGTCGTGCCCTTCCTGGGCCTTCTGACTGCAGACAAAGGCAGAGGCTCTCCCGGCAGTGTTCCTGGCTGTGGTCATGGTCATGTTTCTCTGGAGATGCCAGCTTCCCCACAGCTGCCACGGCGTGGAGGTGCCAGCCCAGCCTGCTGCCTGCCAAGCTCTCTGCCTACCCTCACCCATCTCACTCACCCACTCCACCCGGGAGCCAGAAGGGAGCCAGAAGGAGCCGGGCTTGAAACGATACCAAAGTAAACAGCGTCCTGGCCTCTCTGCTCTGAGGGGCTGAGCTGGGCGCCATGTTGCTGCAGTCTTCCTGGAGCCCTTTTTCCTGCTACTGTCCCAGCTGACTGAGTTGGGGGACCTTGGGGACCCAAAGGGATGTCAGGTTAGCTGGCAGGGCCTTGGCAGGGCCTCCACCATTATGACCTAATGACAGTGTAGGAGAGGAAAAAAATATTTTTCTTCAATTCTCATAGATTCCTAGTTGGAACAGGCCCTGTGGGAGAGTGACAAAAAAAAGATAAGCAGGAGCTCATTAACATGTGTGTTCAGTTCACACAGGCTTGGGAGACAGCAAAGGAACACGGAGCTCTTGGGTAGTTTTTCACATGAGGAACTAGAGTAGATTTTGGAGTTTGTTCACTGAGGCCCACTCTAAGAGGGGATACCTCTGGCTTTCCAAGTAAAATAATAATTATATATTTTTGTGGAATTATGAGGCAAGCCTTGGTGCTTATACCAACGCCTTTGGAGGGTTATCTCAGGAGGGACAGACAGGAAAGGACACTACCTTCTCTTGCTCAGCAGGAACAGGAGTTCGCTGAGGAAACTAGGAGGGAACGATGGCCCAAGCGAAGGGAAGGGAACTGTGGGGGCAGGGACTTAGCAGAGGGTGAGTGAACCACATGGTAGAGAGCTTGAGGAACTACAATAGCTTTAGAGGTGCATAGTGGTTGTACCAGGGGAAGCCCTGGGCACAGGTAGAATCCTGGGTACTGCACTGGGTAGGCTAGGTACCTCATGGCAAAGGTGAGGCCGGCCTGGGGGTGAAGGTCCCCTGGCTCTTGGAGCCAGGCTTCCCTAGTTCCAGTTGTTTAGGCTCCATCAGCCGCCCCGCACCCCTTCCCCAATCCGACCCCCTTGGAATCCCTTAGTCCCAGAGGAATCCTCAGCCAGATAGTTCAACCCAAACCTCTAGAAGCCAGAAGAGCGCAAGAGGCCTTCCTGGCCCTTTCCGGAGCAGGGAAGGAAGTCTCTCCGCCTCAGCCTGCTCCTCGCAATGGGGTGGGAAGCTAACATTTATACCCCTTGGGGCTAGGGGCTGCTAGGGCCTGGCTACCATAAAAATTAGGGAGTCACGTTGGGCACAAGAAATTCCTTGAGGCATCCCTGGGACTGAGGCAGCGTCTGGCTGGGCCGCGGGAGCTGGGGTCCTCTGCTCGGAGCCGCTCCCGGAGGGGCGGAGGCACCCACACGGGCTGAGCAAGCTCACCCACATTCTCGTTTCCCTGCTGCAGCCTGCTGATGCCTCAGCTCCGGGGTCCAGCATGGGGGCTGAAGGGGGCGAGTTCAGGAGGGTCTCTCTGCCTACCTCTGCCCTGGACAGCTGGGGCTTGCTTCAGAGAACAGAGGCATGGCCCCAGGTCCAGGTCGGAGAGCGGCGTGTGGATGGGTGTGTCCTCCCCTCCAAAGCCACTCTTCTAGAGCAGTGGGGGTGTAGGGGCAGAAAAAGAGAGCAGTGAGATGTTAACAAAAGCCCAGGTCCGTATTCTACTGTTACTGGGAAGATAAATGTCCAACATGACATAAGAAACTTTATACTCTCAACGTGTTCAATGTCTGATTCACCGGGTTTGTGTTCTCTAAAAATCAAAGAATGAGTTTTAGGGACCGCAGATGTTAAAAGTGGGCGATATTTACTGAGAGATAGAAACTTCCTATTGGAGGAAGAGAAGGGGTCTCTAACCGGTAGCTGAGGGAACCCCCCACCTCTAGAAGGAAATTGTACAGAGCAAAACCCACGTGGGTACAATGTGTATTACAGCTGGGACCAACCAATAAGATCCTTAGTGTAGCGCTCAGATAACGGTGATCCGAAAGGGAAGCAGCTCATGTGCTGATTGGGCGTGAAAGACCAAAGACCTTCTTGGGTTGGGGAGGGATCTGGGCTCTTGGGGGCCCACTGGGGGGGGGGGCTGAGCCTGTCTAGTCAGGTGATTCCACTCACCTCTCCGGGCCTGTGTGGTGGGCCTGGCCTCCAACTCCTGTGTCTCAGACCATAGCTGCAGGAGGTTTCACCTTTTTTTTTTTTTTTTCCCACATTTCATTACTCCTTATTTTATCAAAGTTTTGTTTTCTTTTACGCCTAAAATACAAAAGAAAAGTTAAAATGTTGTCCGTTAAGTATTACAAGGAATGCAGTTTTGGAAACTAAAACAGAAATCTCCCTGAACGTCTTTTTTGCTATAAGGTTTCAATGCCCTTGAGGCCATGCCTGATAGCCTAGAATACTTCTACCTAAGTCCACTATCTATAACAATACTAGGGGGCTGGGGAGATGGCTCAGTAGGATAAGCGCTTCCCTGGAAAGTGCAAGAGTCTGAGTTCAATCCCCAGTTCTCAAAAAAAAAAAGATATATATATATATATATATATATATATATATATATATATATATATATATCACAGTACTACCTTTCAAGTTTTCCAAGTGTGAGCCCCGAACCCACCGTTTCCCCTCTGGAGCAAAACGCCTGCCAAATTTCTTTCACAGAACAGCCCACTCCTCCCTGTATTATGTCTGGGGGGCCCTCTCCCCTGTGCTCTGCAGTGGGACAGTGTGCCTGCGGCTTTCAGATGAGGCCAGAGGGGGAACCTTCAATGGGCCTGGTGCTGCAGGTGTCACAATGGCTTGTGGAGATCAAAGGCCTGGGAATAGGCACCCCAACAAAGGGCCTGAGGTAGGAGGGGTCCGGCTTTGCTTCCTTTTCTTCCTTTCTAGGATTTGAAGGGAGCTGCCATTGTTGGCTCCTGGCAGGGGGATGGAGGCCAGAGCTCAGAGATATCTGGGAAGCCTGGCAGGAATGAAGGCCTCCACCCCCCCCCCCACATGTACACCCAGGGCAAACAAATAAGACCCAGGAGGTGGCCTGGCACTGGTCAGGGTGGCAGGACCTGAGGTCCCCATCACACTCAGCCACCTCCTGGTGGGACAGGCACCTCCGCCTCCAGTGGGGGCCAGGCTCCTGCCTCCCTGGTGCAGAGCACAAACAGGTGGAAGAGCAGGAAGCAGGCTGGGGAGCCAGGCCCCCCACGGGGCCCAGAAGGGCTCACTCCATGGGGTGCAGCTGACGCACTTGTCCCAGGCTTGGCTCTGAGGTCTGGCATAGCTGACGAGGAAGCACTGTCTGCCAGCCAACTTGACACAGCCACCCGCCACTGTGGGCTCGGCTGGCTCGGCCCACGCCCAGTCTTGGAGACCAAAACATTCCCCCAGAAAAGCAGAAGGAAGAGCTGCGGGCTGCTCCGTGAGTCACTGTGGTGGGAGAAGGTGTGGTGGTGTGGGAAGAGTAGGGCCTTAGACTTACATGCGCCAGGGCACATCTGGGTGGCCCAGAGAAATGCCTTAATATCTCTGAGCTGCAGAGAGCTGAGTCCAGAGGAGCCAGCAGGAGGAAGCTGTGCAGACATGGCTCCAGGCCAGGGCTGCACTGTGGCACCAAGAGCTGTGTTAGGGGACCCAGCCAGAGCAACTTGGCCCCACAGCAGTCACCCAGGTGGGAGGCTGTGTGTGCCTCCTACCTTCCTTCCCTGCATCCTCGTCCCTGTGGAGCCTTGGCCTGACCATCGTCCCCCTACAGCATGAGCCAGCTGAAGGCAGGGAACATGTTGCCATGTGCTCAAGTATAACCCAGGCTGGGTCATACTGTCTTCTGCAAAGTCTTCAGGAGATCGTGCACTGAAGCACCCACGAAGATTTATCTGGCTCACGCTTTTCGGAGGTTTCAGTCCTTAATCAGCTGGAGGCATGGTGAGAGGCAACAGGTCAGGGAGCAGAAGATAGAAAAAGCAACAAGAGCGAGGAGGGGGGGAGTGAGCCACTTTTCCTGTATATATGTGTGTGTGTGTGTGTGTGTGTGTGTGTGTGTGTGTGTGTGTGTGTGTGTGGAAAGGTCTACAGGGTGTTCAGGGTCTCACTACTAGATCTGACTCATAGTGATTCTCTTGGCACTTTAATCATTTGAGCGATTTGGCTGGCCCTATGTATTACATATATATATATGTGTTTTTTCTTCCTTTCTCCTTTCCCCATCACAGTTTGTCTTTTCTTTTGAACAAAATCTTCCCAATTCACAAATCTATTGTACATTTTGGACCTTATTTACCCATTAAGTTTCTTCCGCTAGGGAGACAATATAATGTTTGTACGTATGGGTCTGATGTATTGCCCTTCTGAGTATGGTCTCAGGCTGCACCCACTTACCTATAAGTCCAGTCTCTGTAGTAAGCAGGCTACCCACCCTGGTACAGGTGCAGCACTCACCCCAGCTCTGTCCTCCTCTCGCACAGGCTCGGGATGTTTACAGAGTGAGGACCCTGGCCCTCTGGTGCTTCAGCTAAACTTCTAAACTCCTCAAGTGGATGCAATGAATCAACCATAACAACACCCTAGGGCATGTCCTCTACACCCCAGGATGTAGATCTGCTGAGTCACTTAGTTAAGCTTCTAAACTTCTCCAGTTGACACAACTTATGAAACACCACAGATAGTGTCCAGGAGCCCTTTGGGCGCACTTCCTTGGCGCACGCCATCAGACAGGCACCCATAGAAATCATCCTATTCTCATTTCCTCCAGAGATGCTGCACGAGTCAGTCATGCAAATAGAGTCCCTGCACTTAGCACGTGTGGGCCCAGCCTTTGTTCTCATTTTTCCCTCTAACTGAACTGCGTGTCCTGGCCACGAGTGCCGCCCCAAGTTTTAGCCAGGTGGTACAATCAGTACTGCTGCTTTTCAGACACCCTTTCCTCGAAGACAGCATTCCCTTCCCTCCTGTAATATACTGTCTGAGTCTCTCTCAGTGGTAGGCTGTGCCCTGGGCCCATCTGCCTCATTGGCCCCACCATCTGCACACCCCCACCCCCAGTGGGTAGGTGCCTGGTCTCAGAAGTACAGAATCTGCTGGTAGTCTGTGTTTTCAGAACAGGTCCGGTCTGGTCTGCTGCTAGGCTGCCGGGTTGGTTGGAATTGGCAAAGGTTTCCCTGTGGCCGATCCAAAGTGCATGCTTTTAACAGCAGTGTGAGAGGAACCAGCTGTTCTCAAGGGCATTTTTAAAAAGGATGGTTCTTTAATGAGGTCCTTGCTGCTTTGAACTCTTCTAGTGTTTATATTTTATAGGTATTGATCTTTGGGATCATAAAAATAATGCATGATTATTTTAAGAAGACCAGCCTGAGCTACAAAGTGAGCTTAAGGCCAGCCTGAACTGCATAGTGAGACCCTGTCTCAAAAAAAAAAAAAAAAAAAAAAAAGAATGAAGCACTGCAGAATCACACGGCTTAGAGAGGACTAGCGCTCCTGCGTAGATTCTTTCTCCTTGCTTTCTCCTTCATATTGGTTCTTCTATCCCCAAAGGGGGCCAATGACCCAGCCCCTGTGGGGGCAGTAATGGCCTCTTGTTCCATACCTGCTGGGGGCAGTGTTTTGTATGACTTGACTTCAGTGGGCGGGCTGGCCAAGTAGCATGCTTGGGGGTGGCAGCCGCAGAGCCCTGAGATGTGGCACTGTGTACTGGGGAAAGCAGGCACTGCTATTTAGGGTCAAAGTGACCTGGGGCTGGCCCTGCTGGTCACCTGTGCAGGGGACAGAGCCACGTGCACCTGTTGCACAGTGAGATTAAGATCAGAGAGAGAGACTGCAGATCTGAAGGAACACACTGTCTGAGTTCTATGGATTATCATTTGGTTTGAAAAATTATTATTACTATCAAATAGCTCCCTTGGGGTCTGAGCCAGTTGTCTCAAGAATCATTATTCACACACACACACACACACACACACACACACACACACATACACACACACGCACGCATGCACGCAATGATGGTAGCTGCCACCACCTTCACCCTTTGCAGGTAGACACTGAGATGTTTGCACCTCTCACTCACCCAGGAGCACGAGTTCTGGGAGAGTTGGCATGAGAGCCCCAGACCCACAGCAAGTGCAGAGAGCAAAGCCAGGCAATGTGGCCCGATGGTCTCTAAGGCCAGTCTCAGCAGCACTGTGACTTCCCCTCAGAGAGGGCCTCCCATCCTGTCCACGGGTGACAAGAACCCTAATATTGCCTGGCCTCTCTCTCCACTGCATTGCTGCCTCTTCTGGGGGAGAAAGACTTTCTTTGGGGATTTTCAGGAGTCGAGGAGAGACACTATGGAAAGGAAGTGGCAATGACAAGTGAAGGCAGGGTGAGGGATCCAGCTGAAATGAAGGATGAGAGGACTTACGCATGGAACCAACCTTTTCCTCAGCTCTACACGGCTGCATCTCCAGCCTCTCCACACCCTTGAAAATGCTCTCCCAGATCTGAGCCATGGAGATGGCCGGGCCCTTCGCACCTCCTCTGCCTTGCTCAGTCTGTGCTGCCGTTTTTGATGCTGAAGCCCTGAAGGAGCCAGGCAGGGAGGGAGGCCTTGGGAAGAGTGTGGCCAGGAGGGGTTCTGTGGGCCTGAGGGACACCAGGGGGCCGTGTGGCTGTCCTGTGGCCCCAGACTGCACATGGGACTATGTCCTTGCTGACCCTGTGCAGGTGGGAGAGGAAGTTCCCAGGAACGGGACTGCTGCCTGCCCTGCCTGCCATACCTGCCGCACTTCCTCCTTTGGGAGGCTTTGCTGCCTGACTGCCTGCTTCTCCAAGCCTCTCTCGCCACCATACTGGGGTTTCCTCCCCCACAGACGCAGGGGCCTTACTGGGTGAAAGGTCAGCTCCTGTGTTTCAGTCCCAGCTCTTCTTCCTCTGTGTCACTGGTCAGGTTTTCTAACCTCATTATCTCACTTGGTTTCCCCACCTAAAAATTGTCATAATAATAACTGGGGAGATTTAATGAGTTCAGAGACACAAGAGGCTCAGAACTGTGCCCAGCCCCTTTGAGTGTCATCCTGTGTGTTAGTTGCCATACTTATATTCCCCCTTTTGGCAGTCCCTCATGGTACCCACCCCACAGGACAGTTTAGTCCCTGGTTTCCCTCCATTTTCAGGGAGGTTGTGTTCACTCTGAGGGACCCAGCCATTACCATGAGCCACAGGACTGCAATTTTCATATCCCAATTTTTTTCTGTCATAATAAGAGGAAAGTATGCACGTAAAATCAGATTTGGAAAATACCAAAAGAGGATAAGGAAGAAATTGTGGAAGGGACTGGTAGTTAACCCTGTGGTGCTTAGCACTGGTAATTTTTGTATGCAGTCTTCCTGGCTTGTGTATGCCTAAGTGTGAGTACAAAAACCTGTTCAGCTTCAGTTTTGTTTAAAAAGGAAAACTGCCCATGACAATATTGCTCATATTTTGTTTCTGTCACCAGTTAGTGTAGGGCAGACATTTTCTGATGTCCTTAAATACTCTTTGGAAATATCCACATTTTTGTCTTTACATACAAATCTCTCTTCCAGGCTTCACACCTGCATGCATATATGAATCCCCCAGGGTCCTCCAGTAGGGGGCTTCCAGTAGGGCACTTCCGGGTCTCAGGCCCTGTGTAGACCTGGCCATGCTCTGGGGCCCATCAGCTGCCTCCTCTGCCTCCTCTGTGTCTCTACTCTCTTCCCCAAGTCTGCTTGTGCCCTCTCGCATGCGGCCCTCTGCCATCAGCATCTGTCCTCACCCCAGGCCCTGGTCTCCCCTTTGTCGCTTGGGTGGTGTCAGTCTGTGCAGAGTTTCCAGCCCCTAGCCATGTGTCCTCCTTTCCCTGTCTCATCACCACAGTTGGTGCTCCTGCCCTGATCCCCTCACACCTCTACTCTGGTGTGGGCACCAACATTTTTCCACATGTAGTCTGTATTTATTTTAGCTTTTTGAGCTAGGGTCTCACTGTGCAGCTCAGGCTGCCCTTGAGCTCTCTTTGTAGCCCAAGCTGGTCTGGAATGTGCAATGATCCTCCTGCCTCAGCCTCCTGAAAGCTAGGACGAGAGGCGTGTGCCACCACATCCATCCTGTACTGATTTTAGAAAATGACCCCAAACCTTTCCCATGCTTTTCTTTACTTCTGATCTCTCTGGCTCCAACCTGTCCCATCCTGCACACTCCTGCCAGGGCCCTCAGCCTGACATATACCCCATGCCACTCCACACCTTATGGTACCCCCCCC
>PVKA01004299.1:0-41359 GCA_004027165.1 Ctenomys sociabilis
GGAGAGGAGAGGAGAGGAGAGGAGAGGAGAAGAGAAGAGAAGAGAAGAGAAGAGAAGAGAAGAGAAGAGAAGAGAAGAGAAGAGAAGAGAAGAGAAGAGAAGAGAAGAGAAGAATAAAAGACATTTGATTAAAAGAGTTGAAGACACAGCCTTAGGGTTAAACCCCAAAGTTTTAGGTAACAGGATTTAACTGACTGCTTTCTCTGAGAAATTCACTGCAAGAAATCATCTTGCACGCATCTTCCTCCTTACAACTCTCTGCTCAACATTCATGCCCTTATAAGGAGACCCTGACCCTGTGTCTTCCTGAATCAGGAGGAGTAGGAGCACCATAAGGCTGTCCCCACCTACAGTGGAGAGTCACTCACACATGAGGAGAGTGTGGACAAAGGGCAGTGCAGAGCAGCACCTGCCTGCTGCTGCTTACATTGTGCTCATAGTCACCAGATGCTCAGCATGTACCTGGGAGCCTAGATTCCCACAGCAGCATCCAGGGTCCTGCTCTGATCAAACATGTTCACAGGACGGGAGAGCACCCACCTAGTGAGGCCAGGGACTGGCTCTTCCAGAGACATCCATTCTTGAGAACACCCTGTCTGGTCTGGGTTCCTGGATCCTCCACATTAGCCCCTTGTGTTGCTACCTTGATTTCTGCTAACATGGCTGGATTTTGGGCCTCAGTAATTTGTTCAACAAGTGTTTACTAAACATTATGAGAGGGCTGGCCAAATAGTTCAGCAGATTAAAGCTGTTGCAAGCAGGTGCAGGGGCTGGGGTTCGATTCCCAGGCCTGCAGTGCTAGTCCCGTCCCCAGGGTGCACTGAGATGGCAATTGAGCCTGGTGGTGGTGGCGTGCACCTGCAATCCCAGGTCTTGTAAACAGGTGGATCACTATGAATCCAATCTAGTAGAAAGACCCAGAACACCCTATAGACCCTTTCCTAAAAAATACAAAAAAAAAAAAAAAAGTGAGAGGTATGGGAGTCTTCAGGTGAACAAATGAAGCATGATCTCTGACCCCATACCATTTAGGCACTTAGCCAAAGTAAATACCCTTATAACAGAACCACAATAGGCTGGGCATGGTGGTGCAGGCCTATAATCCCAGCAGTCGGGAGGCTGAGGCAGGAGGATTGTTGTGAGTTAGAGACCAGCCTGAGCTACAAAGTGAGTTTAAGGCCAGCCTGAACTGCATAGTGAGACCCTGTCTCAAAAAGATAAAAAAAAAAAAAAAAAAAGAAGAGAGAACCACAACAGGCAAAACAGTAAACAAGGTTGTGTTACAAAACTTCTCAGTTTTTAAAATTTTCCACATTGAACTGAATTACAGTTGATACACAGAGAACTTCATATATGTAATATTGGCAATCACATGAGTTTGTAAACATCTGTGAGGTTCTTATAACAACTGGTGTAATAAAGATGCATAGCACCTCTTTGTGTGCCTTTGATTTGGTGCTAAGAACTCTGGACATGAGATCTATATACCTCTTCCATTTTGTCATGGATAATATCATACCGTTACCTATAGACAGAATATGTGCGACTCTCTAGAATATATTCCAGTAGAATAAGTGAAGCTCTATACCCACAGACTTGAATTTTGGCTTCTTTTATTTTGCTGTCTTCCTACCCACTTTAGCCACATCTCCAGTTCAACTCTATTTGGGAGTTAAGAGCACTTGTCTACGGGCTTCTGCCAGAGACATGATTCTGAAACTGTGGCTGGCTGCTCAAAGGCCAGGAGCCTTTGTGTAATTCATTAAACCATTAGGTTTCCTCTACAAAGGATAATAATCACTCCTATATTCACAGGGATATAAAGAGAAACAAAAGGCCTAGCACATTATAGGTATTTGATGTCCAGCAAATACTAGGAGTATTTCTATATTTTTCTTTCACTGGAAGCTAATCTTCATCTCATGCACTAGTTCTGTTTGCGGTTTCCATATTCTCACACCGTGTTCGAAGCCTTCAAAGGTAGCTTCAAGACCATGGGTCTTACTAGTCACAGAGGGATCCACACAAAATTGGTGTTTCACTGGGTTGACATTCCTCTGTAACCATCTTCAAATTCTCAAATTTGTAACAAGGACACTATATTTTCTTTTTCTTGTTTCTTTTTTATTTCGAAAGCCCTGTCTCAGCCTGCTGTCATTCAGAACTGTAGATTTCACTGTCCATTACTATAGTACCTTGTTGGGCCAGTGGAGATGAATTTCTGGAGAGTAGAAACACTCAAGGGCTGAAGCCCCAGGCTTCCTCTATAGCGTCCTTATGAGCTGTGACCAATACAACAAGGAAACCCAGCATAGAAGAGGTGCTGTACATATTGGAAAGCTTTCCTGAGGGGCAGAAGATCCCACCTCTGTTTCAACCTAATCTTAAGATGTTGATTTGAAGCATGAGGCAAGCAAAACCCCATTTCACTTTTCTATGACAGGACAAAGAAAATGTGTTTTCTTTTGTGGTTTGTTTTACATTATACTGTTTTGTGTCTGAACCTAGGTTTTGCTTTTTTATTAATGCTACCTGATGGCGACCTGTGGTAATTAACTTACCCTTTGAATCTGGCTTCATTTTAATTAAACAGTCCTCCAGCTCACAACAGGCTAAATGTTTGTTTCTTCTGCAATTCTTATCACAAGGCAATTTTGTAGCACTTTATAGATTTTCTGAGAAATTGCTTTATCAATTTTTTCCCTGCAGCCATACACTGAATTTGACTTGTATTGCTAGCTGTTGCTTTAAATTAATTTTCTATTTTTTCTAGCACTTTCTGTTTGGCTAGTTAATCCCAACATTAAATTTCTTCATCTTCTGATTAACAATTAATAGTGGCTGTGGTTGGTTCGGTAATTATAAAATTGGTTTTGCTAAATTTCATAGTTTTCTTGCTTTAATGTTCAAATTTGTTTGGTATAAAAACATCAGCTTTCTATATTCAACCTGGGAACAAGAACTCAAGCTGTGCCATTTCTGCATCTTACATCACCACCAGTAATAAAGATTTTACTGTCAGGACTTGGCTGACAAATCTGTAGGCTCTTTATTACTACCAATGGTGGACTGTAAGAAGCAGAAAAAATGCAGCATGAATTTTATTCTCAGCTTGAATTTGCAAGGCTGGCATTTAGAAAAATTATCTGGTGACTTTATAAAGCAAGACAACTTGTGGATAAAAGCCTGAGATTTAATCCAAAGTTTCCTCCTTTATCTCGTCTTACAATGGTTTTCGTATAATTGTGGCATGGTGTAAATTTGTTCAAGTGTCCACCAGAAAATCAGTAAGAGAACGCACGTGGATCCCTCTCATCTAGAATACTTGGATAATTCAGGTTGAGGAACCTGAGTGCCAGAATTATCCTCTTCCAGGACAAGAATTAGCACTCCTTTGTCCTAAGAGTACACAAGAAAATTTGTGGCTCAGTGGAAATTTATATTTCACCCGGATGAGACGGTCCTCTCTTCGATGGGAACTATTTTACTACTCAGTAAGTGATGGGTAACTTATAGCAAAGCAAGATGACTCTTGTCTGTAGATATTCAAATTCTGTCCCACACAGTAGAATTTCAGTTTCCCTAATTCACTACCATGGAGTTTTGCTCTCCATTTATACTTCTGATCGAATATTTCTTTTTACCATATAAGTGTGTACTGCACCTTTGTGCTGACTAGCTTGCACACTGAGCAAGTTAAATTTTTCAATCATATGAGCTTTTTTTAAAAGAAAAAAAAATAAAAGAAGAGAAAAAAATTATATAAAATTCCAGAACATAACAATAGGGGAAAAACAATGGTCAATACATTGTACATTGTAATCTTCAAAGTAGTTGTTCAGATTATAAGATACAGGCATAAAAATTTTATTTGATCAACTATATGTTGTTTGATGTAAAAATTAAGTAAAATAAAATTGCAACATGCACAGGTTCATATTATCACATTGTCATATGTTTATAATCTGAATTATTTCTATGTAAGATTCAGAACATACTGATGCTTTGTTTCAGCATAATCAAGACGATGGCCTTAATCACATGAACAGTCCAACTGAATGTTTGGATTCCACTCCTAAGCTTTTCAGAGCAGCATCCTTTCAATACTGTTTGCAGATGTGATTTCAACAGTCTGTGCATATCTTATAATAAATACATAGAAATTTTCTAATCAATTCTAATTGTTTACATGCATACCTACAAAACGATATATATACACACATATATGAAGATATACACATATATATACATATACATTTATCTTTATATACATAAAGAGAGAATATATGCATTTATCCATATACAAAGATAAATATGCATATACATACACATGAAATTTCAGACTCAGACCAAGTTTCCTTCTTGTTCCTAAGAAAGTAACAAGCATCCAAAAGCCTTTTTTCAGCAAGCTCAGAATCTGTGACCGGAGTCTTCACAGGAGGGCAAAACACACAGGAAGCCTCTTGCAATGACACTGATGCAGTTCTTGCCTGGAGTAACAGTTTCTAACTGCCACAGAGCCCACAACCAAAGAAAAAATGGAGGTCTCAAAAATTCACTGTGTGGATGCCGCCGCATTTCAGCAATATGGATGGGAAGCCTCAAGGTCTTTCCTGTGCCCTCTGCAGCTCATGTTATACTTTAGAAAAAGACCTCAGAAGAATCAGAGATGCATGCATAGTGAGATGTATCCACAGAACAGTTTCTGAGATTGAAACATCACAGTAAATCTTAATACCCAAAACAAAAAACATATGCTTCTTCCTTATAATAAAATAATACCCAACTACTATAAAACCATTTATTCAAGGACTTCTAGTAATCAGAAAAATTGCTCACAGTACAGTGTTAAAAATAAAAAGAGAGAATAAGAAATGGAGTATGTTTTATGTTGCCAGTTTTATAACACTCCATATAGACACACATCAGAAATGTGTGTACAAATGAATGTAAAGATACAGAATGAAAATCTGAGGGAAGCAAGCCAAAACAGCCATGATTATTGAATAATTGTTTCCAGGTGGCAAGATTGTGAGTTATATTTGCATTTCTCCTTAGTTTACTAGGAGTTTCCCAATATTACAACAATGACTATCAGTACAACAGATGCCAGTGAATGCATGTTATTGAAAAACAACAAAACCATATGTTCTTAATGATCATATTTCAAATATATATAAGCTACCACGGACCAGGGGAGGGACATCCACTGAAAGATGAAGGAGGAGGTAGTGCTGGCCAATGCTAGAGAGAGCCCTTTGGGGTCCTTGTCCAGGCTCCAGAAATTTGTTTCTGTAATCCTTTGAATAAGTTATTGGAATCCAGTCAAGTTAATTTCAATCTACCACTTCCAGTGCAACCCTCTGTGAGAACAAAGACACTAAAGCATATCTGTAGTCATGGGGAGCCAAGGGGCCCTAAGTCCAGCCATGATGATGGCTATCTGGAGCAAAGACCTGGATCCTGGGCTAAACGCAGGTTTTATCCAGTCATGAAGGAGGAGTGGCTTGAGGATGAGGGACTGAGAATGGCAGAAAATAGGTGAGCACTGTAAGCTGGGCTAGGTAGGAGGCCTGTATTTATCTCTACAATATACAGAGAGAAGGGTATGCAAAGAGCAATCTGCACTACACAGTTGAGATAGTATCTAATGTTTTGGGGTTAGTGTTTCAGCTCTGGTGTGTAAGATTTTAAGCCCCAGGAAACCATAGCCTCTCTCTCAAGGTTCAATCCCAGCCAACAGTGTGGAGCATTGGCTCTTCATCCTTTCTTAACCCAGCTCATATTAAAGAGTAACAGATAGGGATTTATGGGGAAACACATGTTCTGTCTTCAAGACTACCACCTGCACCTCAGCTAAACCAATATGCACTGTTGAAAGCCAATTTAAATGATAAGGAAAAGTCCTAGCCAGCTCTGTGTGTAGAAATACATGGGAATAGGGTCAGGCACAGCCAAAATAGTTACAGTTGCTCTTCTTTCAAGGAGAGTTATGCAAGTGGTCCTCCACATGATGCCACATGGAAGAGCTGAATGTGCTGGTATATAGAGCCCCATCATGTGTGACAGCTTACTTTATCTCTGTCTTTTGGGGGGGAAGATTTGAGAAAGAAAATTGGAAATAGGTAGGCAGCATGGTTCTGACACTCTATATTTTTATTTGTGGTCAGTACTGTATTTTTTTCCCAAAGTGGTTGGATTTGAACCTCATGTGACTCTGTGACATCATCCACCATCAGGAGGAGGTGCGATGCTCATACAAAGTGATCACTCCCAACCCTCTGATGTTGCTGGAAGATTGCACACACCTATGTTAGGCTTCTTCCTGAT
Source organism: Ctenomys sociabilis (assembly GCA_004027165.1). Lineage (NCBI taxonomy): Eukaryota > Metazoa > Chordata > Mammalia > Rodentia > Ctenomyidae > Ctenomys > Ctenomys sociabilis. Next base: position 6,331 of record PVKA01004299.1, read on the forward strand.
TCCTGAGAACTACAATGTTCCCGATGTCCAGGAGGCTTAAGTGGCCTCTTGCACATACAGACCACTTGTACCTTTCAAGAAATAAATAGTGTGAAATTGTCATCAAGTTGTTCTACTGCTAAAATGTATGATTTAAATGGACAAAATGATCTTCACTGGGAAAGCAATTTTTCTTCTTACTGTGATAACTGGAATATTTTAAAAATGAAAGATGCCCCATGTCTATCACCAGCACTGAGGTAAATTATTCTGTCCTCAAAAACAAGCCAGGGCCAGCCAAATAGTTCAGCAGATTAAAGCACCTGAAAGCAGGTGCAGGGGCCAGGGGTTCGATCCCCAGGCCTGACTCGCTGGCCCTCCCCCTGGGCATGCTGAGATGGCGAATGAGACTGGGTGTGGTGGTGTGTGCCTGCAATCCCAGCTCTTGGGAGGCTGTAAACAGGTGGATCACTCTGAGTCCGATCTAGTAGTGAGACCCTGAACACCCTGTAGACCCTTCCCTAAAATACCAAAGAACAAGCCAAAGCAGGGCTTATTCAAAGTATATGGATCTTTTAACAAACCATATTGCTACTTATACACTTGAAAATACCCTCGTATTTAGCAACTACCATCAAGGCTTTCCTCCTCAGCCATCAGAATAGCCATGTACTCTCCTCACAGTGTGGCCCACTCAGTGCACAAACCCTCCGGACTCTGAAATTCCATGCATTCTTCAAGATCAGGTTAAGGTCTATAGCTGGCCCTGCCCAGCTCCTCGCTTTGTTAAAAGCAAAGAATTTATTGACAGTAGGTGTGATGGGCATGTCTTTTGCTGACCAATCGCGATTGCTTCTCCTTGTACACTCTACTTAGTGTTACAGAAACCATCCAGAGGCAGATTGTTGCTGCCAGGGTTTTCCTTTGACCTTTAAATCAAATTTAGAATTTCACAGAGTAGTATGCCTCCCGGCAAAATCTGTCAGCTTAATAATGTGAAAATTCCCTGCAATAAATCTGCCATAAATCTCTACTATTCACAAAGAAAGATAAGCTTTACTTATTGTTGAATAGTTATGAGCAAGGAGGTAAGATGCTCGGGCGAAATAAAAGAAGTGCGGTTGAATGTACAGAAATTTTTAAATAATGACAGAAGGAGGGTGAGTGGTATAAATACAGCAACTGGGGAGAAAGACAGGCAAATAAAGAGAAAAAGGAGACTAGAAAAAAGGTGACTGAATTAGAAAGAAGCAAAACTAAAAAACCAAAGGCAGAAAAGGGACACTACAAAACAGATTATCAATTCTTATCTGGCTCTACCAAGAGGTGTAAGATCATTAAAATCATAAGCACTCTCGCTGAGATACGCAGAGTCAGTTCTGAGGAGGGGGAGATACAACTGCATTCTTAGCCCTGCTGAGTCAATGTGTGCATTGCTTATGGCACAAAATGACATAATGGCTTATTCTAACTTCTACATAAAGCATTAGCTAACCAAATTAAACACACACATACCTCATCTCCTTTTTTCTATCATCAGGAAAAAGAACCCTGTGATTACCCACTAACAGAAGACAATACCCTTTGAGGAGATCAGCACAAACAAGTACTCATAAAGGGGCTTTCCACAAGCAATAAAAATAAAAATAAATGTCTGTAAAAGACAAATTAGCTGATGATTAAAACAAAAATCCTCCAACCCTGGATCTGTTCCATGCCTTAGACACACGTTGTTCTGCCGGATCATAATCTTATTTGTTTCTCAGTTGCTTTCCAGTAGATGAAAGCAGGGCAAGTCATGTTTTCAAAAGTTAGGATCCTTCTTCTCTCAAAACATCAGAAACTCTAGCAATATTCCTGCATGCCTATCTGTAGTTAGAGTGCATGGTGGTGTCCACACAGACCTCTTCATTGTCTATTTCTTCTGTTTCATTCACCTAACTCTTAAGGATGATTGGCCACCCTGAGCAGGTGAATTTTGTAATCCTTCTATTAAAATGATTTAGCTCAGTAATCATTTTCTATTACTATTCTGACAACACAAATTTAGTGACCCAAAACCACATATCTGTATTATCTTATGGCTCTGGAGGTCAGCAGTGTGTATAGGTGTCATAGCCTGACTTCATGGGGTTTGCAGAGCTGCAGCTTTCTGCAGTGTTCTGGGGATAATCTATTTCTTGCCTTTTCCAGCTGAGACCACCTGCATTTCTTGGCTTGTAGCTGCTTCCACAGTAGCTGTTTCCAAAGCTATTAGTATAATATCGTCCTAATCTTTTGCTATCACTTCTATCCTCCTTTGATAAAGAATCTACAGGGTTATTTTATGGAGCCCATCTGGAGAATTTCCTTTTCCCAAGATACTCAGTTTAATCATATCTGCAAGTCCCTTTCACCACAACATATGTTCCGGTTCCAGATGTTAGAAACGTGGACATCTTTTGGGTGGGGAGCATGGACCAGCCTGCCATGAGCTGCATGTTCAAAAAGACAAAGAACCTTCAAATCACAGCATGTGGAAAATACCAGCTCTGTGTTCAGAAAAGACAGGACAAAGAAGGGGGCCACCCACATTGTGAAGGGCAGTCTCAGGCATAAAAGCAGTTTGAGGATTGAAATGCAATTCTTTGCTGTTGCCAAAGGACAGATAATCCTACTTTACCAAACCAATTTTCTCCAAAAATGTATCTCAATAAAATGCATTGCTCAGAACTAACCATTCTTCCATATTAAGCACAAGTTTGCAGCCCAACTCATCTACCTATCAGAGGAAGATGCACAAAAATCCAGGTCTTGCTATCTCTTTCCTCTTTCACCTTCTACCACTGCTAGTGAGAACACTCAATCTTTGGCTGGGCTCCAGTAACAACCTTGGCATTATACAATGTGTTGTTTAACTGTAAGGTCAATCTCGTCTTCCCATCAAGAAGTGCCATTTTAAGGTTGAAATTCAGGCTCAAAGACCAGTCATCGACTTGTCCAAACTTAAGAATTATTAAGTACAGCTCTTACTTGACCTTCGCACTTCAGCTAGTATTATCCATCAAATTAGAACATCTGATTTATGGCCCAACTGCCCCAAATTCTCATTTTAAAAAGTTGAGGTGGATGGAGAAGTACAAAAGAAATTCAACAAACTAGACTGGAATGTTTTAAAATTGCTTCCTCAGATAGTAAAGCAATATGATCAATTTCCCCGGGCTATTTTCTAAATAAACTTACAGTGCTACTTTGGAGAACGTGAAAGACTTAACGCACACCATGCTCTTTAGAGAAAAGGAGAAAGGAATATATTTTGCTTAAGACAGGACTTTAAATCAAATGCACTTGAGGGTATGTAAGAAAATGCATTGGGAAGCATGACAGGGAGAGGTTTATGTTGCTGCTGCTGGTAGGTGAGAGGTGAGGTGCATCTGCCAGTCCACTCACATTTTCTTGGGCCATATGCTCTCTGTGACCTTCAGCAGGCTGCACAGCCTCCTCTCTTGATGTTCCTGGGTATGCAACTGTCACATGTAAATTATTATTCTAGCCCTTGTTTTCCCTAGTTGGGCTGAGAATGGCTCAAAAATGATCTGGAGAAGTCTTTGGGGAAATAATTCTCAAACTTGCCTCTTGTGTCTGTCCCTCCCTCCAGCTCTGTAATCAAACCCAGCATCCCTCACTTGCTATGAGCTTACTTGCCTCCTAAGCTTGGTGGCTCTGTGCTTAATGTCAATGACATGACCCCAAGAAAATTTGTAAAAATGGAGTGAATAGGTTTTTCCATTTAAAATATTTCAAAAACTTGTGTATTGCCATGCAGTTGAGGTACCAATGCCATAACACAGTTCGTGTGTTAATCTGGCCCGTGCCTAACCCCTCTGACCTCACGTTCCTGACCTGCTCTGTTTCTGACCTGGGTGAGTTCAGCCCTTTTTCAGCAACCAGGTGGCCCCTGGGAGGTCACTCAGTGTGGACACATGATCTATAGTGCACTGAGGCCCAGAGCTACTGGACTCATGAGATTCTCCTGCCTCAGTCCCCAATGTAGCTAGAACTGCAGATATGTGCCACCATGATTGGCTGACCTCCTCTCCATGCTCAACGATGCCTTTCTTCCCAAATCTTCTCACAGGAGATTGACTTAGTTAGACAAGCTCCTCACCATGCTCTTCTTCAGGCTTCAATTTTTATACATGAGCCCCAATAGCAAACCATAACAGGACAACCTACTTTGACCTAGTATTTAATTGGCCAATATTACTTAAGTATTTCCATTTATTCCATTCAACTCCTAAGGCACTTATATATTCAAATAAATGAAAAGATACCAATTCTGTCTGCAACTGCTTAAGGGAGATGATTAAAAATAAGCAGACATATTGGTGTATAATTTTCTCATTGTAATAGCTTTGTCCTTCTTTGGTATCCAGATGACACTAACCTTATAATGCAAGTCTGGAAATATTCCTTTTATTATGTTTTAATTTTCTTTTGCAAACAGGAAGGGAACCAAGAGATGGAAAGGCTGGTGGGAAGAAATGGAAAAGAAAGCAAAAAGAATTAAGCTGTGTTATGTAGGTGTACCAACTCCTGATGATAATTATTATGTGGTATTAAGAACATGTACTCATCAAAATAAAAACTTAAAAAAGAAAATGTTTACTATATACACTGATTCTTCAAAGCGAATAGAGCTACTTGTATTTGAAAATTGGACATTGGATTTCTCGAAAATATACCTCAACTGCCCCACAAAGGGTCCAGTACTGAGGCCATCCAGGCATGGACTGGTTGAAAGGGTTATGAGAACGTGGGCCCAGTTGGGGGGAGTAGGTGCAGAGTGGAATGTGTCTGGCCTTTGCTCCCTTCTTCTCTAAGGATTCTTTGTCCTTCCTGCTTCCTCAGTTCATGAGTTCAACTCCTTTCTTCCCCTAAACCTCTCACCTCGAAGCTGATGTGAACTGCTACTTCTGAAATGGAGCTAAACTAGATATCTGCTCCTAAAGTTGAGTGCGTGTGACTTTAGTCCCAGCAAGAGGAAGTTGTCTGGTGTGCTGTTTTTGAATTTTTCAGAACAATGTAGAAAGGATTCAGGGCAAATCTTATTTATAAAGGATAGTGTAAACCTGAAGTCAGTCTGGTTCTAGGCATCTCTTGGTTAGCAGATTTTTAAGTACTGATACAATAATCTCATTTATTATTGGTTTGTTCAGATTTTTATGTCTTCATGATTGTCTTTGGTAAGTTGTATGCGTCTAGGAATTTATCCACACATTCTGGATTGTGTTGAAATTGTTCCTTGTAGGTCTTTATGAAATTTTTATTTTTATGGCATCAATTATAAGATCTTCTCTTTCATTTTTTATTTTATTCACTTAAATCTTCTCTCTTTTCTCTTTATCTGTCTCAGAGTTCATCAATTTTATTTATTTTTTCAAGAAAACTCCAACACTTATTTTTAATTTGTATATCTACCATGTTTACAAGTAACAAAGGAACGTTCATGGTGAATGCTTAATTTTTTGAGGTTTTACTATACCTTTTTTCCTTGGTTAAATTAAAAAATATTTCTTTTTTAATATTTTTTAGGGAAGAGCCTACAGGGTGTTCAGGGTCTCACTACTCGATTGGACTTATAGTGTTCTGCCTATTTACAGCCTCCGAAAAGCCGGGATTACAGATGCGCACCACTGTGCCCAGTCTTAATTGCCTTCTCAGCTTGTCGCAGAGGTGGGGCCAGCATGGCAAAATATTTCAAGATAAAACATTGTAATGGAATGAAAATACTAATATCAAATGTCAGATTTAGTTTTTAAATAAAACTTAAACATGCGCAGATAGATCCCAGCTCTTTGCAGCTGTGTTAGACAGGGCAGGGCAGACACCACTAGAGTCTGACAGCAAATGCTCAGCTGTGAGTACTGTGTTTAAACACTAATTTTGAACTAATTCCAAATTGAACAGGTCAATCAATATTAAGTCATTTAAATTTGTATTACTTTTTTAGGAATCTGAACTGCTATCAATACACAGCCAGTGTATATCGACAATGTTAATCTTCAACCTTGACACAATTATCACTTAGCTCTGCCAGGGGAAAAGATTAAGCTGTGTCAACATACAGTACTTCTGCTGTAACCTAAAAGTCTTATATCATGAGCACCCCTAGCATTTACATATTTTTCAAAATGTATTACAGTAAAGGACATTGCCATCATTGCGCATTGAAATACTCTTCTTTGCTTCAAACACATTTATTCTGCAATTCTGGCCACTTTCTAAAGCAGTTTTCAAAGCCTTCTTTCTTGACTGTCTCTAAAAGGTACGATGAGAGGTTTGGTAGGTACCACATCCAAGGGGCACCCCACAAGGCAGGGATGCCTAGTAGAAACATTTCAGTGTGTCCCTGTCCACTTTATTCACCAGATTCCACATCATTTGACTTCTGGCTCATTCTGAAGGTCAAAATGACCATGCAAGGTGAATACTTCTCACCTCTTCAGGATATTGAGTTGGACAAGGAAGCTTAAGTAAAGAAAAAAAAGACAACCTCCAGATTGAAAAAAACAATGGCATAGGTGTATTAGAAGGAGCAGGTATTTTGAGGCGGCTTAATGACAATGATCTCTTATCATAATGTTTTCAATTGAAATATAGGCTGTATTTTTCAATCACACTGTGTCTATTCTCTACTTCATTTATTTCAGTGGCAATCTTTCTTAGTTTCTTTGAACTTTAGGCTTAGTTTGTTCTTTTTCTAAAAGTGTAAAATTAAGATGTGTATTTTAGATCAATCTTTTTTTTTTAATGTATTTGGTTATTGTAGGGTCTCACTGTGCAGCTCAGATTTACAGTGATCCTCCTGCTTTCAGAGCTGGTATTACAGGCATGCACCACCATGCCCAGACTCTGTAGCCTGTTCAGCCTGCCCTGGGGGAGGGGCTGGTGCACCTTGTGGTACCAGGGATTGAACTGCGGTCCCTGTACTTGCCTAAGCAGGCGCTTTAGTCCACTGAGCTCTCACCAGCCCTCCATCTTCTTTTTTAATGTAAACATTTATTGCTATGAGTTTCTTTCTCTTTGGCTGGGCCTAGTGGCTCACGCCTATAATCCCAGCACTAGGGAGACAGGAGGAGGACACTCCAAGTTCAAGGCAAGCATGAGCTACACGTATTACAGTAAAGAACACTGCCATCAGTCCTCTTTGAAATACTCTCCTTCTCTTCAAACACATTTATTCTGCAATCCTGGCCACTTTCTAAAGCAGTTTTAAAGCCTTCTTTCTTGACTGTCTCTACAAGGTATAATGAAAAGTTTGGTAAGACATCGTCCCCTTCTTCCCTCAAACAATACTGTTTTTGCTGTGCCATGAATTTCAATAAATTGTGTTTCATCTAAACTTTTCTCAAGATACTTTTTTCTCCTGAAACCCTTTTGTTGCTCGAGAGTGTGTTCATTATTTTTCAAATATTAATGAATTTTTCAGCTTTCCTTTGTGTTTTCGTTTCATTCACTTGCAGTCAAGACATATCCTGGGCATGATTACAATCTTTTTTATATTTGTTGGTACTTCTTTTAGGTCCTAACATGACAAATCTTGGAGAACATTTCATGCATAGCTCAGAAGAGTGTGTGCACTACTGCTTTTGGGTGACACTTCCTGCACTTTTCACTTGGTATGTAGTGCTCAGGTTTGCTCTTTCCCTACTGATTTTTTCTATGGCTATTTCTATCCTGTATTGGAAATGGGGGGTTGGCTTCTCCTATTATTGTATTATTGCCTATTTCTCCCTTTAAATATAGCAATGTTTGGTTATATATTTTGGTGCTCTGACATTAACATGTACATTTTCACAGTTTTTCTTCCTTTTAGATTGATTTTTTATTTATTTATTTATTTTTTTATTTGGCAGAACCGGGGATTGAACTCAGACCCTTGCTAGGGAAGCGCTTATTCCACTGAGCCATCTCCTCAGCCCCCTGACCTTTTATCATGACATGCTGACTTTTGTGTCTCTTATTACAGCTTTATATTCTAATCTACTTTTATCTGATATAAGTGCAGTCATGCCTGCTAACTTTTGGTTACAAGTAGTATGAAACATCTTTTTCTCAATCCTTTATTTTTCCCTTGTGCACATCCTTAAATATTAAATGAGATTCTTATAAATAAGCCACAGTTAGATTTTACTTTTTGTTTATTTTTTCCCATGCAGCAATTCATCATTTATGTATGGATTTTATTTTAAATTTATTTGGTACAAAGTCTTGCTACACAGCTTAGACTTGTAGGGATCTTCTTGTCTCAGCCTCCCCAGCACTGAGATTACAAGTGTGCAGCACCACTCCCACTTTCAGTGGCAGGCTCAGTGTGGGGCCAGCAGGGCATACAGCACTAAGGACTGAACCCAGGTCCTTGTGCATGCCAGGCAGACCACTGAGCTATCTCTCCAGCCCCTCCATATCTTTTCAATGGTGAATTTAATACACTTAAGTTTGCTTGTTTGGTTTGGTTTAGTACCGACTTTCTCTGTAGAGCTGTTTTAGGGTTACAGAAAAGCTAAGTGAAACAGCGGCACCCTCGTGAACTCTTTCCCCACTCACACTGCAGCGGTCCTGTCCCAGAAATAACTCTCATTAATGGGGCACATTTGTTAAAATTGCTGCACCAAGATTGATGCAATATTTTAAACTGAAGTTTATGATCTTTATTAAAGTTTGATCTTCCCTGTACATTTCATGTTTTGTATTTTTTAACTTTTTATTAATTTCATTGAGAAACAAATAGCAATGAGACAGTATCAAAACCAATTAGTAGGATAGTTTCAATAATTAATGCACTGCAAATTGTTGTCTTCCTAGTGGTTATTCATACTACAAGATGTAGGCATGATATCCTGTCCAAACACTATTAGTACAAATCTTTCTTCTCATTAAATTAAGAGAAAGTAACTGTTTATCTATCCTATCTTGTATGTACAGATACTAAATGGCCCTTCATTTGTATACCCTTTTTTTGTTTAGTTTTGTCAGAGATGGGTGTTCCATTGTCAATTAAATATTGTAGGTGCGTGAATTCAGTAAAATAGTCCAATATAGTCCAGTAGTCCATAAGAGTAGTGGGTTGTCCATAGGACTGGCAAAGTCAGAAGTTGTTGACTTGAGCGTTTTATGGCTCAGCATATTAATATGGCTTTAATTTTTATACCTCATTTTTATACTATTCTGCTGAATGGTTAAGACCAAGATAAAGCAAGTGCTATATAACAAGAAATGTAACTTTTGCATCTGACAGGGTCAGTCAAGTTCCCTCAGGATTTATCCTGAAACCCCATACCACACTTTGTAGATCCTTTGTCAGTATCAGCCAGGTGAATGAGTCATGGGCATTGCTGGACCAATTCTCTCTCTGTGAAAGCCTAAGAGAAAGTTTTTTCCCCATGTGACTCTCCTTAGGCACACTCTGCTTCATCAATCAGTTTCCTCTCTGGCCCCATAATGTCCTTGATCAGAAAATTGGGACATCGCTGAGTTGAAGGATGTTACGGTACTCCCTGTGAATTTTTATGGGCTTTAAAAATACATAATAGTATAAAAATCCATTTATATTAGAGTAACAAATAAGCAAAGGCTTGTTGTTGCCATTTTTTTCATTGATTATTAACTATCTTGATAGTGTTGTCCCTCTTCTGTTTGTCCTCAGTGGTTTGTTGATACTTTCTAAGCTGGATCTTTCAATTGTTCCTCTTTTTCTGTTGTGTATTTCTTATAGGTGTTTTCTCTGTAGTCACCATAATACATGCATGATGCATATTAACATTATAGTAGTCAATTTTCAACCTATAATGAATTTAATCATGTACAAAATGTCATTAATGTCACAACTTACAATTACGTGTGTGTGTCTTTGTGTGTGTGTGTGTGTGTGTGTGTGTGTGTGTGTGTCTCACTGGGGAGAACTTTGCCCTGAACTACATCTTCAGATCTTTTTTCTATATTTTATTTTAAGACAGAGTACCAAGCTGTGTGCTGAACTTGCAATTCTCCTGCCTTCTCCTTCCCAAATTTTTGTTATATTCTTGTTACTTTTGCTCTTTAATTTTTATGCTACAATTAAAAATGATTTACACATTTCCATTACAATATTACAGTAGTCTATTGACCTTCATGATGGTGTTTTACAGTGTTGTGCATTTTTGTGTTGCTGTTAAGCAACCATTGTTTGAACCTGAAGAACTCCCCTTAACTCTTCTTAGAAGTCATGTAAGTAACTGTTGACTCCCATGACTTTTATTTATCTTGGAAGGTCTTTGTGTCTCCATGTTTTTAACAACAGTTTACTTGGTATAGTATCCTTGGTTAGTAATTTTTGTATTAGGAACATCTTATACTATTTCCTTCTGGCTTGCAAGGTTTTCACTTAGAATTTCACAGTTCAGGGCTGGGGAGATAGTTCAGTGGTCTAAGAACCTTCCTGTCAAGCCCAAGGATCAGGATTCAATCACTGGTACCACATGCCATGCTGCCCCCTCCCCCAGAAACCAGGCACATGCCTGTCAACCCAGCACAGGGTAGCCTGAGACAGGAGGATCACTACAACCTGACCTCCATAAAGATCCTGTACCAAATAAATTAAAAAAAAAAAAAAAAAAGAGTTCCACAGGTCAGTATTCATGATGAACACAAATACACAAAATTCTCAATCAAATGTTAGAAAACAGAACTCAATAACACAGCGAGAAGATCATATCCACTATCTAGTAGAATTCATTCCTAGACTGTAAGGCTGATTAAAACTAGATGTCTCGGTTAGTCTTGTTACTGGGACAAATACACGACACTCAAAATGAAGGAAGGAAAGGTTTGTTTAGCACACAGTTACTGGAGATTCCAGTCCTTACTCAGCTGGCTCCAACGCAGAGTGGTACATGGCACAGGGCAGCAGTTCATGGCGGTGGAAGGGAGCAAAGCAGGAAGAGCAAAAGAGAGGACTGACACCAACAGTAACAGCACAGAGCAAGCCTGCCTCCCTTATGTTGCGTTTAGGCTATTTGCCCAGGCTGGGTGCAGTTCTCACACCCATAATCCCAGGAGCACTTACACCCATAATCCCAGTGGATCATGAGTTAATCACAAACTCTAGAAGTCTGACCCATGACTGCATGAGGCCTTGGAGTGACAACTAGACACAAACCATCACACTACACAAGTCAATTAATGTGATGGATGCTAATAGATTAAAAAATAAAGTTACATAATCATGTCAAGAGATGTACAGTGTTCATTTGACAAAATTTCATACCCTTTCATGATTAAAAATGGCCTTAATAAACATGTGGAAGGAATTTACTTCAACTTAATAAAGAGTATATGTAAAAATCTCACAGCTAATGTAGCCAACAGTGGCTGAAAACTTTTCCATTAAAATGAAGAATAAGCTATGTATATTCTCACTCAGTTTATTCACTGTAACACTGGAAGTACTTGCCAGAGGAATTAAGCAATTAAGCACTAATTAAGGTACCCAAATTATGAAAAAAGAAGCAAGATTGTCTGTTTGCAAATACCATAATATTAGATGTAAAAATATTTTAATGACTTTACAAAACCCACTCAGAAATTGATTTAGTAAAATGGCAGAATACAAAAGTAAAACACAAAATAATTAATTGCATATCTATCCACTAATAACAATCCAAAAATAAAATTAAAGAAATAATCTTGTTTGCAATAGCACTAAAAGGAATAAAATAGATATAGACTTACATCAAAATGATGACTTATTCACTGAAAGCTAAACATTCATGAAATAAATTAAAAGATATAAATAAATGGAAATGCATTTAATGTTAACGGAGTGAAGAATTTAATATTGTCAAAGTGTCCACTAAAGCAGCCTACAAATTAAATGCAATTATTATCAAAATCCTGACAGCAATGTTTTCCACAAATAGGAAAAAAATCTAATATATTTATGAAGCTATCAAAGATCTAGGAGTAGTACTTACAAAGAAGAACAAAGCTGCAGACATATTTCTTGGTTTCAAAATATATCACCATGCTACAGCAACAAACAGTATGCTACCACACCACAAATGTGGTGATTTCCCCCAATGAAATGGAATAAAGAGCTCAGAAATAAGCTCACATATATACAGTCAGGAGAAAGGAGAAAGGATGGTAGGAACAACAAATAAGGGATGAAATAATCACTATTATCTTACACTACATGAGGAAATACTTTTAAAGGGGTTAAAAAGTTAAATTCTAGACCTGACTCTAAAACTTCTTCAAGAAAACATGATGGCCAATTTCGTGAGATTATTCTAGATAAAGATCTGTTGAGATTGACATCAATAACAGAAGCAACACAAGCAAAATAAAGAACTAACTGTTTCAAACTGAAAAACTTCCGCATACAGAAGAAAAACTGAGGTTAAAAGGAGATCTAAACAATGAGAGAAAAGAGATGCCATGTCCCAATTATGTAAGGAACTAATACCACTTCACAGAGCAAGTGAAGGACCTTGCTTTCAAAACGTGCAAACAAGTTAAAGAGACACTTCCCAAAAGTGGAAATAGAAGAACCAACAGATATATGAAAGAATTCTCAGAATCCTTAATTATCAAGAATATAACTAAAATATAGTGAGCTATCAACTCTCACCTGTTAGGATAGATATTGTTTTTTTAGTGAGTAAAAGATACCAAGTGTTGGCCAAAAGATGGGGAAACTGGAGTGCTTGCATTCCATTTGTGGAAATACAAGATAGAGAAACTATAAAAGCAGGTTATTTTTAAGTTAAAATAATATATACCAAAAAATTAAAATAGGGCCCCGCATGATTCAGTGATTCCATGTCTACATATGGAGAGAAATGAATTAAAATCAGAATATTGAAGAGCTGTGAACATTGTTTGTGGCATAACTCACAATAGCCAATACATAAAAAATCTTAAATGTTTTTTCAATAGGTAATGGATATAAATGTGCAATATATAAGCAGCATTATTCATCATTGAAAGAAAGAAATCCTGCTCTATGTGACACTATGAATTTTCCTGAAGGACATCATGCCTTATATCTGGAAACCTGAACAATTAATTTGAAGGCCATGATATGTAATATGATAAACATTGCTGGACTCCTATTGTTTTATTCAGTAGACTTCTGTAGCATTTCTAATTATTTTACTATTCTCTTTAAAATAATAAAATAAAAATAAAGAGATGAAATAATGGGACCATAGGATAGCAAATATGCATGATTCCAACATGAGGCACCTTCGATAGTGAAATGCAGAGACAGGGTATAGGTGATGGTTTCTACAGCTGGAGGTTATTTGAGGGACCTACAGAGATAAATGAAAGATTGATGTTCAACAGCTGTAACACTTCATTTTACAGCATGTGTAAGATTTTGATTTCTCCTATGTAAAAGTGTGCTCATATTTACCAATACTACATTAATAGCATAAAATATGAGAAGGTGGACCTTATATTAAGTCTCCTTACCAAAATTTCTGTACTATAATTCAGCTTCAAATAAAAAGATAGATGTACAGCTACATTCTCTTAATTCATTGATTAGAAGTATCTGCTCTAATAGTGTTTATAGATAAAGTATCATGTACGCACCTTATACAACAAAAAGCCACTACAAAAACAATATGCAATGTGTTAAATGTTGAATCTGTCCTATTAATTTGATTTGAAACTGCCTCATTGCTTTTTGTTCTTCAATAAAATAAAATAAAAATAAATAAAATAAATGAGTTAACACGGAAAATAATCAAAAGCTCTTTTCCCAAAGACTATAAATCATTTTGTCTAGTCTGGTTGTCCAGACATTGGCTATCTTAAATTTCTAGGTGCATGTGTTATAAAATCCAAGTTAGGAAACAGCAATCTGTAAGAATGGTGTCAGTGAGAAGCTGACTGCACAGTTTTCCTTGCAAGACTTCATGAGATGTAATCATTTCAACAAATGCACAAGTAGCTCATATACCAAAACCCTGGGATATTTCAAATAATTGACTTGAGTTTTCATGTATTTTTTGCAGACTATTATGATTGCTGATGTCTGGATGCTACAACTTGAGTACTCGACTGGGAGAACTGATAAGGGAATTACATAGCATGTTCTGATCCAATTGTCGACCCATAATATTCTGGTTCTTTTTATTTACGAGATGAGGGTTTCAGCAAACCTAGTGTGTATACGTTAGCTGGGAAAGGTGCAGATGGATAGAGTAGCTTTATACATTAATCGTACAGCTTGTTTTATAAAATGACTTAGAATAGAGTAAGTGGTATAGGACAGACCAAAATACAATCATCAACACACATTTTATAAGTACATAAACACTATAATTAAACTTAAGATTATTGGCAAGGTTAATGAAGGATTTCTGCTTAAAGTGACCCGTGTTTGTGTGTGTGTGTGTGTGTTGCACGTGCAAGCGCACATGCACACTTTCCTGTGTGTGTCAAGCACATCCTGAAAATAATAACATTGCTTATACCCAGGAAGATGGTAGTGAGAAATTCATATGTAGCAGATCCAACTAAAAGGAGTATCTCATTTCTTCCCTAAAGAGAGATGGAACACTTTTAAACTAATTTTTGTGAATATGGTAATTTATACACGATATCAAAAATCATACTGGTTGGTGGAGGCAGAGAATGTTCAAAATAAAGAAAAAATGTTTTCTAAAACAACCCTCTATTGACACCATGTGAATTCATGCCTCATGAGTCTGGATTAACAGGATATATAAGGTTTTTTGCCCTTTTGGAAAATAACTCATGCTGTGAGAACTTTTTAATATAATCATGTATCTTCAAGAAAAGTTGAAGAGGATCTATGGTACCTATGATATAAGTCTACACATTTTATCAAACTATACAGTGCTTATCTTTATGCATTTAGGTTCACCCCTATTTGTCTCCTTTTAAGGACTTAAAAATGTACACGTGTGTGTGTGTGTGATTGCTGTTACATAAAGTAACTGTGTGTGGTGGAACTAACCATTCTGTAAACAGTATTACTATGACCCTGATGTACCAATAACCACAGATCCTTTCCACGCCAAGTGTTTTCCTGCATCGAGTCTACTGTGAAACCAGATAAAGTGCACTTTAAAAAACCCTGCAGGTAATACCTGGGCAGGTAGTTCAAAGTTCCTACTTGAGAAACATGTACCAGCCTTTTAAAAATTCTCACACATCCTGGCAAACTGTCCATCAGAAAGATAGCGATGTTTATTTCCTTAAGCAGCACATCACACCCACTAACATCATTCCCTAAAGTGCATGTGTTAATTTGATAAGCAATGAATGTTTCATTTTGCTCTGAGAGCTGGACTGTCTTTGATTGCTAGTAAAAATGAGTGTTGATACCTTTTTAGTGGTTATGTATATTCTTTCATAAATTTCTATTTTTCTTCCTATACTTGTCCATTTTTTCCCATTGAGGCGAATTTTCTTCACTGATATATGAGAATTCTTCCTAAACTAAAACTATTAGTTCAGTAAAAATACATTTCCTGGTGTACTGTTTAAAGTTTAATGCTATGGCACTGTTTTTTGTCTTGCAGAAGTTCTAGGTACTTATGCTGACATACTTATATGACCTTTGCTAAGCAACCACCCATTTCTCCTTCCTTTTAGATTATTTCTGATTGTCTTTTGCTGGTGTTTTTGTTATATATTTTTATTTTACTTTCGTTTCTTCAATCCATGTGGAAAGTATGATAGTAAATTGTCTTAGGAAATAAATTTACCTTCTTGTATTATTATTTGTGTTTTTGTTTTTTGTTTACCAGATATCCATTCTATTGTGCTACAGTTTGGCAGGGCTTTCTCTAACCAATATATCTTGTTATTTTGTCATGGATATGCATTTAGGAGCAGTTGCTGGTGGTAATTATTTTATTATCCCTTTTGCGACTAGCTCAAGTTGTGGATGAATTGTTAGTTGATATACTTTCATGTCTCTTTAAGAATATTTTCCTTTTTAAAACAATAACACATTTTCTTAGAGAAAATGCCTCCTTCTCAAATGTGCGTCTTAGAGGCTGTACTAAGTCCATTAGCATGCATTCCAGCCCTGATCATGCTACAGCTGTCATCAGGTTATTTTAAGATTTCTGTTAATTTAACAAGAGGATTCGCTGAGAAATACAGGACATAAATGAAACTGTGTACAACCAAATATGTACCAGAAATCTGTTTGAACTAATAGTTGCTATATAAAGGAATAATTCTATCATTAAATTGTGAGAAGAATGTCCTCAGGCAACATAGGACATTAAAGAACCCAACTTAAATAAAGTTGGGAAAACTTTGTCTTTGATTGCAAGAGGTGATCCTTAGAGAATTCTTTTTTTTTTTTTTTTTTTTTTTTTTTTTTTTTTTTTTTTTTTTTTTTTTTTGGTCTCTTCTTTCTTGTTTTTTGTTGTTGTTAATTTCAAAGATACAGCTTTGTTTCAAAGAAAAATATATAAGCAGATAATAGAATTTTCCCACTCCACAGGGTAGAGATGACAAGTCTCTCTGGACTGAAGGGAAAAAAAGATTAAAAATAGAAATCAGAGGTGGAGTTCTTTGTGGTCCTTGTCCTGTAATCCAAGGAAGCCAGGACCTTGGTGAGAAAATGGCAGAAATCACAGAGAAATTACACAATGCAGTGAAGTCATGCCTGGCCCCCGGGATCCCAGGGAGACTGAGACAGGTCCTGTGAACTCTTTGCTTTCCCCTCATGACCTTGGAGCAGCAGAACAGTAACACGACTGTAACACAGGTATGACCACCTAGACTCACCCAGTCCCATAGACCAAAAGCTGGCAACATTTTCTGTGTAGGACCAGTGATCTGCATGGAGCTCTGTCATTACCCCCACTCTGCTGGGGGAGTAGAAAGCACACACAACGTGCAGATAGGCAATTATTCAAGTAATGCTTCACTTGAATTTTGTATAATTCACATATTTCACAAGATATTATTGTTCCTTTTGATTTTTCAAATCAATTAAAACTATAAACATCATTCTAGCTTACAAGTCAGAACAAAATATCTCTGACCATAAGCCACAACCAGTTTTCCCACTCCTTTGTAGACACCAGCATGGTGAGAAGGACATCTGAGAGTTTCTCACATTCAAGGGAGAGATGAGGGACCAGGGGGAGGAGGAGATTGCTTTCGGACACTGTTCCAAGAACTATTTCCCCTCTGCCAGGCCCTTGCACCATGCTGCCCGCCTTGGAACCATCTCGTGGTTGAATGAAACCTCTACAGCCCATGAGCCAAAATAAGCTTTTCTTCCTTTAACTTGTGGGTGTCTGGTATTTTGCACCAGAGACAAGAAAGTAGTGAAGATAATGTGTCAGCTGCAGGCATGGAAAAAGAAGAAAGCAAGAATATCAGTGATGAACGTAGTGGTGACACAGAGAGCCCTGAAAGCTTGGGAGGGAGAAAGGAGACGAGCAGACGCCTGATAAGTGCCACATGCTCTTCTCCAGTGGCACAGAAAAGCTGCACATCCACAGTCCCTCTTCGGAGTGCTTCAGAACTCAGGTCATTCTCAGAAAGTCAGACTCCAGCTACCCCACAAGAGGCAATTGCTTTAACTGAGTAAATGGAAATTTTCTCTGCTTAGACTGAGACTAGGGGACTGTTTTTTTTTTTGTTGTTGTTGTTTTTTTTTTTTTTTTTTTTTTTGGTCTTTTTGAGACAGGGTCTCACTATGCAGTTCAGGCTGGCCTTAAGCTCACTTTGTAGCTCAGGCTGGTCTCGAACTCACAACAATCCTCCTGCCTCAGCCTCCCAAGTGCTGGGATTACAGGCATGCACCACCATGCCCGGCTTGGGGACTGGGGTTTGATCCCAGGCTTGCCATGCTGGCCCTGCCCCCACCCCCGGCACATGCTGAGACAATGATTGGGATTGGGCATGGTGGTGCACACCTGTAATCCCAGCACTTGGGAGACTGAAAACGGGAGAATCACTCCAAGTCTGATGTGTGCAGTGAGACCCCGTAGACCCTGCACTAAATACATAAAAAATTTAAAAAAGAAATTTTCTGCTATCAACAGAAGAATGTACAAGTTGTACAAGTTTTATTTATAGAAAAATTGAAGCAGTTACAGTTTTCAACACCTTAGTTGTAGGACATGTGGATGTTCCTGCCAGCCGTAGGTGCAGCTAGCCTGGTGCTGGTTTTGCCACTTTTAAGGGAAGAAAATTCACACTTCAGAGACCTCCGCCCACAAATCCCCACCCAGATCTCAGGTGGTTTTTCTGACACAGACCTAATGTGTCTAGTAGGTCCAGGATTATTTCTAAGATTTCTTGTCCATTATCCTACAATCTCTTCCGAACTCACAACAACACTCTGTAGAGTGCTATAAATACTTACATAACTGAAAACAAAGCCCCACTGAACCATTTTTAAAGATTTAATCAAGCTTCTGGATCATTTAATCTTTTAAATGAATATCAGCTTTTACATTGTCAACTGCAGCAGAAAAATGAATTCTTCTGAGAGTTTGGTTAAAATTGCTTTAAAGTTACAAATTAATTTGGAAAAATTCGCTATCTTTAGAGTACAAAATTTTACCACTTAAAAATATGATTTGTTAATTTATGGTTACATTTGCCATATGTTCATAAAATTTACCGCTATATTTTTAAGTACTTGTTTAAGTTTTTGTAGTGCGAATTTTTGATGATGCCAATTTAGTAAATGTATTACATAGTATAAATATATATTACTGTTAGGTACTAATTTAAGTATTTATTTTGTATATAATCCTTTAAACACTCTTGTTTGTTCTACTAGATTTTCTTTTTCTTTTCTTTTTTCTTTTTTCTTTTTTTTTTTTTTTTTGTATTTTAATACAAGGTGTACAGCATTTGCAGGTTCTCACTATATAGATCAGACTCGTAGTGATCTGCCTGTACCCAGCCTCCCACGAGCTGAGACTGCAGGCGCAAACCACCATTCCCAGTGTCAGTCTCCAACTCAGCACTCCCCAGGGTCGGGGCGGCCCAGCAGGCCAGAGTCAAACCCCCAGCCCCTGCACGTGCCTACGCAGGGGCTTTAATCTGCTGAGCTATTTGACCGGCCCTTGTTCTACTAGATTTTCAAATGATCTTTTTTCAGTTTTTCAGAAAGACACACTAACAACAGTGTATCTAATTCTTGGGTGATTGTACAAAGAGATACAAGCACATGGTTTACTGGAAGAACAAAAGCGACCAGTAAGAAACATGGGGAATAAGAGTTCTATTGTCCAATATAATGAATTCCTACTCTAGACCATCATTTACCTATCAAGCAAAAGTTCAAATGTTCAGCAAGGCAGATGGCAAGGGGAAACAACTGCAGAAGTATAACACAAATGCAGAGACCACAGAGGGGAATCTAGATGGATCTAGCAAGAGCACACTGAAGTTTGCCCGCTAACCCATAAATCTTACTTGCTTGTATTTATCTTAAATACAGTGCCAAAAAATGAGGATAATACCACACAAAAGAAAATGTACAATACCATTCACTACTTTGGTTCTTAGACAACTTTTGAAATTTGTTGATTGTTCAATAATTTCCCCCTCTTTTCCCTGAATAATAAAAGCATTTGGAAATGTAAACCATTCTCTAAGAACAGATCTAGCCTTGCTTCTCAACAATGATCTATTGTTTTATTGTTATTATTTTATTCAAAATTTTTTATTTATTTAAGGCATTTTTGGCAGTGTATTTATTGCAAAGTCTATAATCTTAACAGATTATTTGTTCCCTTGAAATTGATATATTTAGTATTTGTCTAAATTTGGTGTAATTTAACTGAGCATAATTTTGATGTTTTGGGGTTTATGGGTTTTTGTAACTGTTCTGCTTAGTGAAGTTTCTCTTTTTTACATAATTGATACTAGACTATGAGTTTATTCTCCTTTCCTAAAACCCTTGTTTTATAGAGTTCTTGAAACTAGCCTCTTTATTTCATTTCTCATTACCTTTAACATTTCCTCTTTTGTCTTAGAATTGTGAGTGAATTTCTGATTTTTTCTTCTGTGAGATAAATTCCATTTTTGCAACCTGCTACACAATTTGTTATCCATATGCAAATTTCATCCTTACCTGAATGTTCAAGTAGGCTTTTCCAGTGGTCGATCATCCCTTCTTCCTGATTATTCTAGTTCTATAAATATACTGTTCTAGTAAATCTTGATGATGTAAACTTTCCTTCTGAAATGTTTCCCTGTCTTTGCAGCAAATCTATTTCTAAAAGGACACTACCTCTGGTTCTTTAGGATTCTTCGTTACTTAAAACTTCAGTTGAACCCATGTACTGCTTTAGGAAAATAATCTCTACCACTCCAGCTCTCAGATTTGTGTATAGGCCAGCCTCTTTTCTGGTTCTACACATTCTGAAACATAAAAAGTGGCTCTATCTGATTATCATCTATTTGTTTCCTGTGAATTATACTACATTTCTCTCAAATATTTAACTTAAGACTTTCATCTGCACTTCTTTGTGGCTAGGAGTTCACAAGCCTTTTAATACCTTCAGGATCCTTACCCAGTTATAAAATTATTCTTGTCTTTATCTTCAGTCAGAGCCAGAAGACTCTAGAACTTGTATCATATTGTCCAGAAGCTGACAGATGAAGTCAACACTTTATGTTTGAGGAATAACAACAACTTTACCCAATTCTTTGTGGTTGTGCTAAGAGATAAAACAGCACATAGTGCTCTAGAAGGACACAAATAGCCTGTCAAATACATGGGAAGAAATTATTCAAAAGTCCTATTTTTAAAGTTGTTCATTTAATCAACATAAGCAACAGCAAATGAAGTTAGAAGCAAAGTCACCAGGGATACCAGGTCTTCAGGATTTATGAGCACCCACAGGACACCAGAACACCAGAAAATGAGCTGTTTCAAAGTATCAAGGTGATTTTAAGGAGAGCCTGTATTCTTGAGATAGACTTTTACCCATAATAAGCTAATTAAAATATTTTACTACTACAGTCCACAAGAAAGAAAGCTATAGAGCAGGTCATGAGATGAATATGTGTTTCCTTTTATAGGTGTTTTAGAATATGTTTTTAAAATATCTTCTCAGTGACATTGTTAGAAACCTGATTTTTAATGTTTTTTGGGTAAAAATTTTACTATTTAGTTGAAAATTTTGATAAATTTTTATGAAACTATGCTGCCATCATTTATTCAATCAGCCAATATTTCTGTTACACCTAAAATTTCTGTACCACATAAAATAGCTAACTGGCTGTCATTTATTACCTTAGCCTACGAAATTTGGAAATCTGTGTCTTTCTGGCTTTCTTTTAAAAGTATATGTATTTATCATAAACCAACCTTGTGAAGTGTACACTTCTAAAATCAAATCAGTGTGTGTCACATCCTTACTCACATATAACTAGGTAGAAATTGTTCATGTATGTGTCCCAGGTAATTTCTATAAGTTTAAATAAATAATGCATGTAAGTACAGCTTTACTGTGCTTTCAATTTGTCCTCCAAAAGCTTACCTGTTTGAAAGGTCTCACAGTGAAAAAAAAAAAAAAAAAAAAAAAAAAAAAGAAATTCAGAAGGAGGACATTGGAAATGAACTAGAATTAAATGAGGTTGGGAAGACGCTGCCTAAGGAGACAGAGAGCCAGCACTTTTGAACCACTGAACCTCTCCAAGTATGAGACAAGTAAACTACTATGCCTCATGAATCATGCAGCTAGTGGCATTCAGTAACAGCCACAGAAAATGACCTGCGTGATTCTGTGTGCATGTGTGTGTGTGTGTGTGTGTGTGCGCACACTGATACGAGCAATTTCGTAGCAAATAATGTAAAGAACATTGCCTGAACATCTCCCTTTTATCTTCTGAATACCTTCTTTTTATCCCTATATAAAGTTTTACATTAAAAAAAAATGATGAAGGGAATGAGCCGAATTTCAGGCATTTGTTGATCATTTCACATCAGCACTTACAAATGAAAAGCAATTTTACATTTGATTATGCCATGCTGAAATAAAAAGCAACAACAGCCGCATCAGCCGTGAGACCTGCTTCATCAAAGTTGAAGCCGCCTGACGCCTTCTGTGTGCTGACCGCCTTCTTGCCTTTGTACGACAGCAACATTTCAGGTGCTCACTGATAAGACAAGACCAAAGTGATTACTCAGGCCCTTAGAGAATTTTAAGTTAAAAAGAAGAAGTCATGGGTAACTCACATGTATGTCTGTTGGATCTTTTTGTGTTTGTTTTTCTGTCTCTAACAAACCTCTGGAGAAAAGAATAACGGTCAGATAAGGAGTCTGAGGAAACAAGGAAAGGAAAGGGGGCAAATATTATGGTAACCAAGGATTGTAACTATTCAAGTCTAAGTTTGTAAACCTGCTTTCAAGTCCTTTTCATCACGATTGGCTCTAAAAATATCAATAAATACTGTATTTAAAATGTTAGGAGTGGGCAGGCAAGATAGCTCAGTGGACTGAAGTGTCTGTTTAGGCAAGCTTAGGCAAACACAGGGACCACAGTTCAAACCCTGGCACTACATGTGAGCCAGCCAGAGTCTGGGCATAGTGGTGCATACCTGTAATCCCAGCACTGGGGAGTCTGAAAGCAGAAGATTCACCATGAGTCTGAGCTGCATAGTGAGATCCTGCAACAACCAAATACACTAATAGATAGATGATAGATAGATAGATAGATAGATAGATAGATAGATAGATAGATGATAGATAGATAGATAGATAGATAGATAGATAGATAGATAGATAGATAGATAGATAGATAGACAGAGTAAGATAGCAAGAGAATATACTGAATCTGTCTTCACTGGAAAGAGATGGTACATAGGCTTTGTAAGTAATTAAGAATGCACCTCCTAATTCAGCTATAACTATGAAGGCCACATTAAAAACAAAATACTTTAATAGATGGGTTTCAGCCTTGAAACACTTCTTGAAATACCTCTTATTTTCCATCAACAGAAAAACATTTTACTCCTTAAGTTGTATATACGTACTTACAAATAAACTTCCTCTTTCTTCGTTCCTATGAACTACAATTGTATTACAGTTTTGCCAATGGGGCTATGTGACCTACTTTGAAATTCAATTACAGTATTGTATATACCTTTTATTCTCTCATAGGTCTGTAGATTTTGGGTTCACTTCATGTGAAATGCAATAAACTTGTCTTTCAGTCATTGAATACAGTAAAAATACACACCAAGCACTTTTAGATATTATTATACAAAGTATCAAGTTAAAAGTGAAATTATTTTATAGCAATGTTTGGATGAAATATTGACAAGTAGTCAATAATCCCACATAATTCTGTCTTCAAAATCTTCCTTACAAACTAACAAAAATGTGAATCCTTGGTTACTTAATAGAAAGGCCACTCCAGAATTTTTTTTTCTACTCTGTTATTTACCAACACTGGGGAAGAAAAGATAATGAGGCCAGAGATTTTATTTTCATTGAAGACATTATTCATGAAGCAAGAGGCTAACGTGTTCCCTGAATGAGGATATGTAATCTCATTCTGGCCCTGGATTTAGTAGACAATGAACTGGCATTTTCTCCTGTCAGCTAATGAAACAATTGGGGATTATCAGACAATGAAAAATGGACAATTAACAGCTTTATCTGGAGACAAAGAAAATTTACTCATCTCTTACTGATGAGTCTGCTATTCCTTATTTTGGAAGCTGGTTTGGGATATGCAGAAGAAATACAATCTGTTGTATTAAGCATATTGCTACCATTTCTTGATTTTATTCTTACAGACACAAAATCACAGCAAGGGCATGAAAAACCTTGACACACCTCAGGTAACTGTTACAGGTAGCATCCTGAGAATACCGACCAAATTCTCCAGCATCAGCAAGATTGAAACATTTACAACTAGGCAACTCTGAGATGAAAAGTAAGGATTGGATTTTTTAAGGAATAGAACAGTCATTTTATTCATATCATCCCATCTCCAAAATTAGACATACAAAAGCTGCATTCAAGGCAAAATAAGCAAGTTATACAGCATAATTTACAAATCAGTCATTAAAAATAATCAGGTAACTAGTATATAAAAATGTTTAAAGACATAGGTATCAACATCGGGTAAACCAAGATGAACTTGTCATCTGGCTGCTTATCTTTCATTACCTTATTTTTGTACTGGGAATTGAATTCAGGGCCTTCCCAGTGAATCACAATCTCCTGTCATTTAAAAAAATTTTTTTTCAGATGGACTCTAGCTAAGTCACTATGCTGGGCAGGAACTTGGGATCCTCTTGCTTTAATCTCCCAGAGTGTTGGAATTATAGTTGTGAGTCACCACATCCAGCTGGCTTTCTTATAAGATGATAAACAAGATATTGTGCCTCTTCAGAAGTAACCAGTTCAGAAACTGACAGAAGGGATAACATATTTAAAATATTCCATACAAGGCCTGCTAGGAACTCCAAACTGTTTCACTAGGTGAAACAGTAGCAGTTCTTCAATGATTTTTTTTTTTATTTTAGGGAAGGGTCTACATAGTATTCAGAGTCTCACTACTAGACTGGACTCATAGTGATATGCCTGCTTACAGCCTCCCAAGAGCTGGGATTACAGGCCTGCACCACCACACCCAGTCTCGATTGCCTTCTTAGTGCACCACACAGGCAGGGCTGGCACAGCAAGCCTGAAATATTTGTCTTTATCAAAATAATTTTTCATATGACAACATTTCCATTGCATTTCCAAGTTACAAGATATCAGTCTGTAGACACAGGTCAACAATTTCATAAATTTCCTGTATTTACCTTTCCACATTCCTGTGCATAGGAGCAGTCTGGAAAGATGGTCTAAGAATGAAAAAAAACTGTTATTTCCATACCATGAAGCCTTTGGCTTCTTCCCGTGTGCACTACCTGGATCCCTACCCGCAAGCCCTCCAAGCCAGTGACCAGCCTGTAACCTCAGAACCCACTCACCAGCACCTCCCCAGATCCCCTGCCCTAAAGCCTGCTGAGTGAGTGGGAATTTCCCCGACTCCCTGGGCATCAAAGTTCAGTGAGTATAGAACTCCAGGCCTGCTGTGCCCAAGAGACATTTCCCAGGGATTCCCTGCCCCCCCACACACACACCTCCCGTGGCCCGGTGAGAGCTCCAGGAACACTGTGCCAGAGAAACATATCCAGGTGATTACCGGTCCCACCCCACGGCCCCAGACCCAGTGCAGGTTGGCCTGGAGTGAGAAATCCAAGCCTGCCATGCCGGAGGGCCATTTCTCAGCAATCCCTGGTCCCACGCCATGGCCTGAAACCCAGCGCAGCCTGGCCTGTGAGTGAGGGCTCCAGGCCCGCTTCACTGGGGGGACCTTTCCCAGCCTTCTCGGGTTCCAGCCTGTAGACCCGGACCTAGCACAGGCTGGCTCACCCAGTACAGCCTACTCGATGAATGAGATCATCCACTATCCTTTTGTGAGCCCAGAAGACCCACCAAAGCCCCGGTCTACCCACCTAGAGAGAGAACTGCCTCCCACAGGAGGGCTGATCCCAGCAATTTTCCAGATCCTTGCCCCAAAACCAGCCAAGACAGTGGGAATTTTCATTACTTGCTCTGCATCTCAGTTTGGTTCATGCTCTCCTGAACAGGGAACCAACAGAGAGGAACCACAGGAGCTGCAGCAAAAAGGAACTGAACATAACAGCTAGATCCAGGATAGGCATACCTGGATAATCTCAAACTTAATAGACTGGCACCTGAATCTTATAACAAGCTAAGGTTATAGCTGCACCAAAGCTCTACACCAAAGGTCAAAGGTCAGTGCTATACAAAATGACAAAGAGAAGGGGAAAAATGCAATGCCAGACCTCAAGTCCACCAGTAAGGGCAGAGGACACTAGCTCTGCTGCAATGAATGAATTAACAGATACAGCAGCAAAGGAACAACAGCAGAAACCTATACAGGAAATAAAACAAGAAGGAATTCCCCAAATTAAAAAAGAAATATCTGAATACATAGTGTCTGAAATAAAGAATTAATTCCAGAAACATTGAGTGGAAAAACTATGCTCACCCAGAACAAGTGCAGAGAGCACTATTCCAACTGAGATGTATGAATTAACAGCATCTGAAGCAAAGAAACAACAGCAGAAAGATCATGAGGAACTCAAAGCAGAAATAATTTCTGAAATCAAAAAAGAATTCTTTGAAAAAATAATTCTTTGAAATCATAGCATCTGATTCCACTGTGTAATGGTTAGCACTCTGGACTCTGAAATCATTGCATCTGAAATACAGAAACAAGCCCAGAAATATACAGAGGAAACCCAATTTGGAAGAAACACTGCAGAAAAAGAATTAATAACTACCTCTAAAGAAGACATGGATAAAAAAATTGAGGAGATCAGAAATATGATGGATTCCTTGAATGAGCAATACAGTAAAGAAATAGAACACATGAAACACAGTCAAAGAGATATAGAAGAACTAAATATATCAATCACAAGTCTCCAAAACCGTTTGAGTGAAAGCAAAGACAGAGTTTCAGATCTTGAAGATGCTGGAGCAGCTAGTGAAAAGGTGAGAAAGGATCTCTTAAAAACAACGAGAATGCAGGAAAAATAATCCATCGCCTGCAAGATGAGTCCAGGATGAAAAATGTGAGAAAAATTGGTATCAACGAGAATGAAGGAGTCAATACAAATGACATAAAAAGAATTTGGGGAGAAATAATTGCAGAAAACTTCCCAAATATGAGGAAACAATCCAACATTCAGATCACCAAAGTATACAGAACACCAAATAACTTCAATCCAAGTAGAAGCACACCTAGACATATAATAGTTAAGATCCCAGAAATCCAAACATAAAAGATAAAGAACTGGGGGGCCAGGGAAATGGCTCAGTGAAATAAGCACTTCCCTGGCAAGCACAAGGGCCTGTGTTCAACCCCCAGTTCTGGAAAAAAAAAAAAAGATACAAAAGTGTGATGGGCAGATAGCTCAGTCGTCTAAGAGACTGTCTAGCAAACACAAGGACCCAAGTTCGATCACAGGCACTTCATGCCATGCTGGACCAGGAACCTATTATGCCAGACCCAAAACCCAGCATGGTAGTGTATGCCCATAATCTCAGGACTGAGAAAGCTGAGACAGGAGGATCACTATGAGTCTTAATTGCATAGCGAGACCTTGTATCAAATAAATATTTGTAATTAAAAAAATAAAAGATACAGAACTGTAGTTTCTCATTGGGACCACAAAGGGCATTAATGTATCATCCCTGGGCTTTATTACCTCTGCCATTGATGAGGATATGAGACTCAAAACACAATAAAAAAGAGCTTAATACCCATTTCAAATATCCAGTGAGAGAAAATGCATTACTGGATATGTGCAAAAATTGTTAAGAGGAGAAAAGAAGGGTCATCATCTCCTCTTTGGATTCTTGTCAAGCTGTACCCTACTTATGACACCTTACAAAGAAAACTTGCAGAAAGTAGCACGCAATGGAATGCAGCACCTGGATGGAGATCCAGGGTGAAAGTGGAATGCAATGATGCTCACAAGCACAAAGCCATTCTGTGCCATTCATGGTGAAAACTCCCCAGACCCCAGACTGTCTCTTTCTGGTTGCATTTGCTTAGCAGTCTTCTGAGGGTGGATGAGGAGGAGGACGGACAGGCGGGGTGAGATAAGCAAGGAAAGACTGGCATTTCCCCATAGGAGTTGGCCACCCTCAGGGCTTCAAGCCCCTTGACTTAGGGTAATGATCTTCCCAACAAGGGCTGAGATGATGGCTTCCATGAGAAAGGCAGCCTCTTCCCAGATGGTTTGTGTCACTTAACAGCTGTGCCCCAGGACCGCAACACGCAAAGCAAAGGCAAGTGGAAGGGATACATGTGCTTGTGTCAGTGTGCAGAGCACCTGTGAGGAAATACAACCTGGGAATAGAAGCGGATTGGCAAATGAGAGGCTTAGTGGCCAGAAGTATTGTCCAATACTCTAGCCGTATGGATTTAAAAACTGAAAACCCAGGTCTTCAGTTGTGTGATCTGCAATTTAAATGTTCACCTGTCTTAGGTGGCTGGAGGCCACCACATTGTACAGTATTAATACAGAATGTTTAATCAGCATAGAAAGTTCTATTGAGCTGTTTTGTTCAAGGGGCCATAATATATTCTGCAACTTTTTAAATGTATGATGTACAAGTGTTGCATATTCAAAATTCAAATTATCACACACTTATAATGTTTTATAACTTATAAAATTATTTTATATAACTTCTAAGTGCAAGGTCCAGAAAGATTCCCCTTTCTTACATTTGAGGATAATAGGATTACAAACTCATATACACACATAAGCAGTCAAATTCGGGAACACCATGGGAAGTCATTATCCTCAAAACAAGGAAGACAACTTCAAATCCTTTGGTCGAAACATCACTTTGTACATCTGCATTATATTCAATGTTATCTGTCCCCTTAAAAAATAAAACAGTATTAGATAAGTTTTACTTATCATGGTGAAGTAACAAATCCTGATTTTTTTCTTCCAAGGCTGATAATAAATTGCTCTTTTAAAATTGGTTTTGCTCCTCTATAGAAGGAATCATGCCACAGATGGAGACTGTAATAGACAAGCACCGGCTGGCGTCTACTGAGCCTCTAAGTCAAACCGTGCACAGCAGGGTTGCCGTGACTCTCCCAGGTAGATGATGCCTGCTTCTCCATCTTACTGCTGTCTGTATTAAGTAGAAAAGCAGAATATTTGGTGAGTAATGGCATTTGAAGCCTTGGTCTCTGTCAGCATTTACAAGAACCCCAAATAGAAACCACATGAAATTGTCTTCTATGCTGTTCAGGATGTGGGGGAGGGGGAGTAATTTATTTATTTAAAGGAATTTGTATTGTGTTCTTGGTAGGTGTGAGGCTGTGCTCCACACTCTAAGAATATAGTAGACAGAGTACTTCACATTCTAGACCGCTTGATGGAATCAACAAGCGAAAATAAAGCCAAGCATGTGGGATACAGACAATAGATTGTGTTGGCAGAGGCATTTTCATTTGTTTAGGGTGCCCAGGGAGAACAGGAGGAAATGTCCACATTCTACCTCTAGAAATCTGGAAGTCATCACATGTCGTGAAGTATAAGTTGGTATACGTAGCTCAAGGCCTTGGGATACGGGTGTTGTCCTGGGTCATGTGGGTGAGTCCAGTGCACACACAAGCATTCTTCTAAGGAGACAGAGACAGGGAGATGGAGGCAGATGTTGGAGGGATGTGGCTGCTCACTGGGAAGGAAATAGGAGTCAAGGAATGAGGCCAAGCTGCAGACATGGAATTTAGAGTAAGACCTAAAGGCTGGAGGGGAAGACTGTGGGAGGAACCAAGAGGAAGCAAAACAGCAAGTTCAAATCCACAGAGGCAGGGACAGAGCTTGCATATGGGAGTCACACCAGGCCGACTAGGCTGGAATGCTACAGATTGGGTTGGTTTTCCTTTGTTTGTTTGTTGAGGTAGGACCTCACTATTTAGTCCAGGCTGACCTTAAACTCAGTGTAGCCCACGTTGGCCTCATACGAAGGCTGATGATCCTCCTGATTGAGCCTTTCATGTGCTGAGATGACAAGCACATGCCACCATGCCCAAGCATTGTTTGGATTCTAAATATTTCTGAAAGGACCTTGTTCCCAAAAACAATGTTTTTGGAAAGTAAGTGAGAGAGGAGGCCTGGGAGGAGGCCCCTAGGACACTGTGGGGTGGGGGATTCCTCAGAAGGGTTTTTGCCTTCATCCCATCCTTACTTTTTTTCCCCCTGGCCATGAGGTAAGGAATTTGACACTCCTGTATGCATGACACTAAGATTTGCTGCCTTGTCATAGGTCTCAAAATAACAGGACCAACTGACTATGGACTGAAACTGTTAGACAAAATAAACCTTTTTGCTTACGAACTTTTAATCTCCAGTATTTTGTTACAGTCACAGAATGCAGTCACTATCACAAGGACCTACTGAATGTAATTTTTAGACAGACAAAATGACATAATGGAGCTTACACTGAAGAGGATTCCTTAAGCTTCTGCTGAGCTTAGACTGCAGGGGACAAAGAAGAATGAGAGAGACCAGTGAGGAGACCAGCCCCTTCTGTAACCCACGTGAAAGCAATCAACATGTGGCCTGAGGCAGGGGAATGTGTTGCTTTGCTAGGAGGGTCACACACAAACCACACTAGTTGTAAGGTTGAAAAGAGATTGCATACAGGGGCAAAGAAAGAAAAAGTGTTACAGTAAAGAAATTCCTGCAACAATTTAAGCAACAAATCAAGATTGCCTGGACCTCCACCCAAGAGGAGGTATTAGATGCTGGATTCTATTTTCAAGGCAGAGCCAACAAAATTTTCTGACATCTGATAAGGACCAAAGTCACAGAGGTGGAGGTACTGCTGACAGCTTTCTTTTTTTTCCTTTATCACTGTGAATACTGAGCCCCAGGCAGCCCAAATTGTTCACCCTGAGAGATCAACCTTAACAATCCATTTGAACAATTTACCAGATTATTTCTGATGAGGAAAGAGAAAGCTTGGATAATTAAAGTCAAGTCAGGTCATCAAAGGATATCTGTACCGTCACTCTCAAGTGGCTTCATTGGTCACATTTTTCCCTGAAGCTGTGTGAGAAGGAAGCTACAAGCGGCCAGCACATTATCTAGTCCATCCACTCCACGCTTAGGTCCTTAGACGCATTAGAGACTATATTAGATTTTGTGCATTACTTTTAATATTTCAAAACTCTTTTCAGAAGCTTTGCGTGGAAGCGGGATGTTGCACTGGTGATGATATATTAACTGTCTGGCTGGGATTACTTTATAGTCATTCTGTGTAGTCCAAATTATCCTAGTCAGTAAGCAATTAATAAAAATAAGAAAATCAATTACTACTTAAGAAATGCAATTTGTTTGAAAAATATCTTTTAAACCACAGGGAAAATAATAAGAGGGATGGTTAGAAGAAAATGCTGGAAAATATGAAGATTGCTCTGTTTTTACTCAGATGATTGGCCTGGCCTCGATAAGATCTTGAAAATGTGGAATTACCACACACCATCTACCAGCTGCTGATTCGCTGTCATAGATAATCAGGATTTTCCTGACCAGCCCTCGCTCTTGTGCCTTTTGATGATTGCTTCCTAATATTCCTTGAAGAACTTCTACAACTTTCTGATCACAGAGTGTGTAGCTAAGACGCATGTTTCCTTTGCACATGTGACTAGGATTATGCAACCACGCCCTCCCATGCTGTCTCTTGGTCACTATAACTGGCTTAAGTGAGTGTATGGTACAATCCAAGATGAGTCTGAGACTTTTGCTGGAAAAATCAAGCCCAGAAGTAGCTCTTTGTCTTCCAGATGTTCCAAAAAGTTTAGATACTCTTCAACATCTGCCACCCCAAGGGAAAGCCTACTTGAAAATATCACAGAGGTGAGCAAAGCCCAAAGATCTAGAAGGAAGACTAGTGTTAAGAATTAAATGACCAGCTCTAACCTACTCATCATAGGACAAGTCAATTCTTTTTGGCTATCGTGTAC
This sequence comes from Ctenomys sociabilis, assembly GCA_004027165.1. Classification (NCBI taxonomy): domain Eukaryota; kingdom Metazoa; phylum Chordata; class Mammalia; order Rodentia; family Ctenomyidae; genus Ctenomys; species Ctenomys sociabilis. Next base: position 37,902 of record PVKA01004299.1, read on the forward strand.
AGAATATAATTTGTTACCAATGCTATTTAAAGCAATAATTAATCGTAATTTGAACTATATAAGCATACTATAAAAACAAACATGAGAGAAATGCAGCTATTACTGTCTGCTGTTTCTCCTGCCCACTATCTAATGAAAGCAAGTAGTGAAATCATTGAATGGTAGGAGTCAGCCAGGCAAGATCCATAAATAATTGAAAATTGTTGACTGTAAATAATTATTTCATTAGTGAACCTTTATAGTGGACTGTGTTCCTCTAGGGACATATGTCTTCCACGAACACATTTGCCTCTGTGTACTGTAATCAGCACCAAAGAAGCTTGGGCTGTGTGTGTGTTTCTTCTCCATTAAGCTTGAACAGGACAGGAGTCATTATGGACTCTCATCTATTATAGGAGTGTGTGAGCCCTTCAACATTTGCATATGAATAACTAAAAGAGATTTATGATTCTATCTTAGAACATAAAATGTTTTGTTGCATAAATTACAGTAATATTTCCAAGCTTATTTGGCTTTCTCTGCTGCCTGTCCATCTAGACATGATGAGTTGTTTCTGCATTTAATAGGGAAGATATTAAGTGAAGTGCAGGCTTTTTGGGGCACTTTGAAGTACAAATTTTTGCATGGAGTTTGCTGACACTGTGAGCAGCCATAATTCACAAGATAGCAGGTGCTGCCTTGCCAAGTCCAGCATGACTGTTGTAAGGTCCTTTCCTCTGGTGCAAATGAGAATCATGGTAGGGGTAAAACCTGTACTGCTCAGTGTGGCAGGGCTACCAGAGAAGCAAGAACCTTTATGGAGGAGGAAGGGAGAGAAACAATCTAACAGGCTGAGTTGGGGGTGGGGCTTCCAAGGCTGTCTGGTATCACAACAGGTGCTGACTGGTGAAGACTTGGCACGCACTTAAAACAAAAGAAGTTGAGGTCAACAGGGCAGAAGAAGGAAGTTACTCTAGGAGCCTCATGGCACTGGCTTTGGATCCCAATGTACTGGCTCTCCACCGTGATGACCCAGCAGACCATTGCATGGGTGAAGACCCAACCCCTGTAAGCAATGAGTCAGACCCGGAGTCGCCAACAGCCAAGCCCTGAGTTCAAACTGAATTCAAACACAAAGTACCTTTCTGGAATGAGTCGAAGGAAGATTGCTGTGGAAGATGATGTAGTTCAGGATAGCTAGAGTCAAATAACACACAAATACAAATGGCTGTGATGGTTCCCTTCATTGTGTAGGTTACATCCATCTCCCACAGTCAGACTTGGCTTTGCATACATCCAACACTCATTAAAGTATCATGTTTCATTATGTGAACTATCACACTTGGTGACCTGACATTTGCAGTAGCTCTGCCACAGGCCTGTATCCCTCCCCTTTCCCATTCACAGGTGTCACCTACTACTGCTTGTAAACATAGGTTGACGTTTACGACCTTGAAAACCTTCCATTTGCCCCTTACCCCTTTGTGCCTTTGCTTTCTCACAAGTTGCAAGGCAATGGTCTTGGAAATCTCTGTCCAATTATGACACCTCCAATAGATCATTATAATTACTGAGGATACCTTCATGTACCTACAGGTAAGTCTATAATACAGAGATAAGATATGTAACTCATCTGACACAGTGTGATCCTGGGTAATGTGGGATGAAATTAGAGACATTAGACATCCCATCATATCTTACAAAAAATAAAAGAAGATCACTTGAAGAAACAAAAACTTTTGTCTCCTGAATGTATAAGAAAATATGTTCAGGGAAGTCATGGTTTCTTCTGAGAGAAGACATAGAATGTAGCCCTAGAGGGCCAGGGAGATGGCTCAGTGGATAAGCACTTCCTTGGCAAGTGCAAGAGCCTGAGTTCAATCCCTGGTTCTGCCAAAAAAAAAAAAAAAAAACAAATCTTTCTTTGAAAGACCAACATGGGCTACAAAAGTGAATTTACTGTATTTAACATCACCATCAACAAACTGAGTGACAGAAAACTGCAGTGGCACGTCATTCATCACCCAAACAGGACACCTTTGTCTGGAGTAAATGATAAATGCCAGTGGTCAGCAGGCATCCTGGGAACACAAGTCATGCAATAATAGCAGAGCTTAATATCTTTGGATAAGTCACCATCATTTCTAGTTTTCTGAAGTGTGTGGCTTAGAATTATCACCACTTGGAAAACACCCAAGTGATAAATACTGTACAGAAGGATTACCAATAGATGCTAAAATGAGTGGGTCACAGAACAGGCAACCCGACAGACAGAAAGCAGATTAATAATCTCTAGTGGGTAAGGGAAGGAGGAATAGGAAACAACAGCTAATGGATTTTGGTTGTTTTGTGGGGTGACGAGAATGGAATTAGTGATACAACCTGTCTTGATTACTTTTTTCTCATTGCTGGAACAAAATACTCAATTCCTAAAATTAAGGAAGGAAAGATTTATTTAGTTCGTAGCTTGTAAAGCTTTCAGTCCATAATCAGCTGGCTTCAAGGATGGGTGGTATGGCACAGGGACAACAGTTCAAACAGCAAAAGACAGCAAGGGCACCAAGAACAAAAAGGGAATAAGCAGGTCTCTTTTCTTGCCTATATTGTAGGCAGGCTACCCACCCACATCATCTCCCTACTTTCCTCTTCCAAAAGCTCAGAATATTTACAAAGCAAGGACCCTGGATCCCTGATGAGTTTCTTAGTTAATTTTCTGAACTTCTCAAGAACACACAATGTATCAATTATTACAATAGCTCTAGCAAACTTGTAGAATTTTTTTAAACTTTGTTTGCATACATTACGGGATGACTTTTATTCTATGCATGTTGAATTTCTATAAAACCATTAATACCTAGTCAGTAAAGAACGAGAAGCATGAGGTTACTATATAGTCTCAAAGGAACTTACCAAAAGATATTAATTGTTTTTTTTTCATTTATTTTTATTTTATTGAAATACAAATGTCAATCAGACAGTTTCAAGACACCTTAACAATACAGATTCGATGAATTAATACATTGCAAACTGTTTTCATAATGTTTTGGTATTGCACAAGGTGCATACATAATATTATATTTACAGATATTATTTTAGCAGATATCTCTTATCAGTGAATTAAGAGTATAGCTGCTTACTTATCTTTTTTTATACCTGAATTATATCAAAAATTCAATAATTATTTTCCTAGTGGATGAACATAGTACTAGAAGCTGACATAATATCCCGTCCAACCACCATTAGTGCAGATCTTGCCTCTCATAGAATTATGTAGAAGCACAGAGTTATCTATCCCAAATGTACTGCCTATACACACACATAATGATTTTTTCTTTCTACACCCCTTCCTTTGTCTACACCTGTCAGAAGTGGGCACTCCATTGACATTCGACTAACTTAGGTGCTTGAACTCAATACCACAATCCAATACAGTCCAGCATTCTACAACCATAGTGAGCTATTCAAAGAAATTGTCGACT